>CM062813.1:297659935-297887435 GCA_031772625.1 Pinus tabuliformis
CCATCCTGCTTAATGGCGCTCCTTCAAGACTCTTCACACCCTCCAGAGGTCTCAGACAAGGGGATCCACTCTCATCCTTCCTCTTTGTTCTCATGATGGAAGGGCTTGGTAGAGCGATTAAAATGGCTAATGCCGAAGGAAGAATCCAGGGCATCAAACTCACCTTGGATGGAGCGGCAAACACACATTAGCAATTTGTGGATGACATAATGCTGCAGGGCTTACCTATAGTCAAGGAAGCCAGAACGATCAAACAAATTTTGAATGACTTTGCTATGGCTGCTGGCATGGAGGTAAGCCTCAACAAATCAAAAGTTTTTTCTTTAACATTGACATTGATATTCAAAGAAATATCACCAGAATTATTGGGTTTCAAAGGGACCAACTACCTTCCAAATATCTGGGCATACCTCTCACAGATAAACCTCTAAGCAAGGAAGTGTGGAGGCCAATTATAAATAAACTATAGGACAAGATCCGAAAATGGACATGCAGGTCTTTAAACTTGGCGGGGTGCCTTGTTATCACACAGGCTGCCTGCAGGCCATTCCTATATTCATGTTCTCAACTCTTCCTGCTCCTAAAGGAGTCAAGCAGTAGATCAGGAGCATACAAAGGAATTTCTATGGGGCAAAGGAGAAGAGAAAAAGAAATGGGCTTTAGTAGTCTGGGACAAGATCTGCAAACCCAAGAGCCACGGTGGCTTGGGGCTTCATGATCCTGAAACCATTAGCAAGGTTTTGGGAGCTAAACTCTGGTGGAGATGGATCAAGGAATCGACAACTCCTTGGGCTAAGATTTGGAAACAAAAATATGCCAAGAATTGGTAGGAGAAAGATCACATTAGAATCTCAGGGCACATTAAGGGCTCCCACATTTGGAACCTTTCCTGGGAAAATAAAAGTATTGTTTAGCAACATAATTCTGGGAAATTTGAGCTAGGAGCCTGGCATGATTTTGGGAGGAAAAATAACAGCAGGAACCTAACTTGTATAAGGATAAATTAGCAGTTCTCAAGAATGACACAGACAACAAAGGTCTACTTATGGTAAAAGACTTCTGGGACCAGGAAAGGAACAATGGAAAATGGAGAAATTTGAAGGATCTAGGCCACAGTGAAGAGAGTCCTCTGAGGGCCCAGGCAGACTCTCTTACCCAGGATCTAGAGCATAGGAGGATTTTGGTATCCTCCTTGCTTGACCAACTAAGACGGGGAAAGAACACTGAAGTAAACTTTAACTTCAAAGAAGCTAAACAGGTAGTAATAGGATTTAACTATCTAAATCCTGATCAAGTTTGGAAGAATCTTTGGTAGAGACCCCACTGGATGAAAAATAAAGTTATTTATTTGGCTAGTTCATCAAAGGAAAATATTAACTTGGGAGAATCTCCTGAAAATAGGCTTCATTGGACCATTCAAATGTTACCTTTGTGGTTCACAATAGGAGACGATGGATCACCTTCTCAACCTTGGCACTTTCATCTCCATCGTGTGGGAATGGGTGGCCTCAATCTTTAGGCACATTGATAGGGACAAACTCAACATCTCCAACACTTTGAAGAATTGGAGGAAAAACTTCACAGGGAATGAAATTATTAATAAAGCCTGGACCCTGGTTCCAGGTTTTGTCATCTGGAATGTTTGGAAAGAGCGCAATAGTTGGATCTTCAAGAAAAAGCAAGCAAGACCCAACACATAATTGACAAATTTTAAGGCAGCTCAAAGACATAGTCAGTAGTTTGTTGAGGACACTTCCTAAGGACCCTCCTCTGCCCCAAGATGCGAGTATTCTACTACATTTGGGTCTCTAGTTCATAAGCCCACAGGGCATTATCAAGGGAGTGAGCCGAATAAATTTAGATATAAACATTTGGAAGCCTCCTCCATATGGTTTCTTAAAGGTCAATATAGATGGAGCATCTAAGGGAAACCCAGGGTTAGCTAGTTTTGGAGGTGTTATAAGAGATGAACAGGGGCAAATTAAGAAGATCTTTCATGGCCACTTGGGGAAGACATGGCAGAACTCATGGCCCTAGAGCAATGCTTGGAAATATTGGTGGATTTAGATTCACATAATGTCATCATTGAAGCAGATTCAGAATTAATTATTAGAGCGACCAAGAAAATATGCAATGGTACATCACCGATAAAGTGTCAAAACATTGGAGGCTCTCGCAAGTCTTTCACCGTATCTACTCCCACCTGCAAACCTTAAAAACTGTAAGCTTTCTCCGTGTGAAAAGAAAGGCTAACATGGTAGCAGATTGTTTGGCGAACGAAGGAGTAATTAATAAGGAAAGGGACACCTGGCATGTCTGGGAGTTGTTACCCCTAGGAAAACTGTTAGAGGACTCTCTGTCAGGTTGCCAAAGATATGGAGCAATGGGAAAGGTTGAGATTAGCGGAGGAAGACCAAGGATGCAGTGGTGTGAGGACCGATTCTAGAAGTGCTGCAGGTTTGTTCGTTCATTGATCATTGTATGGATCAATGGAGACACATTGATTCAGCAAAGAGCAGAGAAACTGGGGTTTAAGAGTAAATCCATCGAAAAGAAAAAGATCAATGACGTAGGGAGGAAGGAACGGGAAGCATCCAATAGGTTGGATCGACGGTCATCACTTGGTGGAAGAGCGCGCAAGTTAATTCACGAGGAAGTGGTTTCTCGTACCACAAGTGTTATTTCAGAAGGGGTTTAAGTGGTAGCCGGTATTGCAAGGAAGGCCTCTGATTCCACTCTTCAAATGACACATACAGCAAGGAGGAAAGAGGATACCGCTTTTCAGGCGGGTATTCCTCGAGCTACTTGTCCACTCGAAATCTGAGTGGATCGTTGGATCCATGAAGGGTATATCAACGGTGGATGTTTGGTTGTGCAAGTGGAGGGTCGGATGCGAATATACAATTCAAACTTAGCCGTTGATCGTTGAATTAGTTGGATGGAGGATGTCAGGCCAATCAGTGATCGGGGTTCATTGAGCACAGTGGGAGGGCGCTGTACTGGGAATGCGGACCTGCTGTTTTTTATGGTAACGAATGTAATAATTTTGAAATCCGACCTTAGGGGTTGCGGGTCAGATTTTTGTGTATTACCTTTGTTAGCCATTTCTCCCGATAGAGGGGATGGTTTGAGTTTTAAAGGTGTAAAGCTAACTCTGCTTCAGATAGGTCATGTGGACCATTTTTTGGTAAACACAAGGAAGTTTGGTTTACCTTGTAAAATATGTAATGTACTTGTTTCGGTTAATAGAAAGCTCCATTCTTACTTGACCAAAAAAAAACCATCCATCCACATGATAAAAAACATGTAAACAATAATTACTAAGTGTCAATATGCACAAGAGACAAAAATAAGATTGGGAAGGCCCATGGCGTAACACCCCAAAACCATGTTATATGCTAATCAATACAACAAAACACTTTATAAGAATTTTGGGTTTCAATTGACCTAAATTGTGCCAAAATATCACTTGGGTGACAGTTCAGATTGTACCAATTGAATGTCTCACCCTTCGGGACACCCTTGCAGACTATCTAATATTATTGGTTGCCACATATATGTGCTTGCAAACATATAGGATTAAGCTCCTAACTCAATCATCCTACAAAAACATGTTACAATAATAAAATGACCCTTCCTTTACCTGATTCTCCTAGAGGGTAGGAAAGTGATCCGAGTCACATAGGAAACCCCAAGTTCTACCACTTGATTTTTTTTTTTTTTTGTCACCCTACACCTACGACTCATCTTGCACCTTACTCTCCAACTTGCAGCATGGCTTGCACCTTTCTCTCCAACTTGCAATGAGAAGTAATGTGTGTTGTGTGTTGTTCTTGTAAACTCCAACTCAGTTGTATATATATAGAATTCCCCCCTAGGAAACTTGAACCAATGTGACCCTTCAATTCCTACTTGAGCCTATACTTTGTATGGGTTCACACCCCTTCATATGGTGCTTGAGAAAACATATAAAGAGTCCTCCACATATGATCATTCCAATGGGATGATGTATCCTATGCTCATTCCTTGTCTCCTCCACTCAAGATGACATAATCGAACACTCTTCCCATCATGTCATGTTCCCTTGTGTGCTCATCTTTTTGTGTCACAAGAATGTGTCATGCACTCCACTCACTCCCAGTAGTGATGGGAAACTAAATTGCACATGCCATGGTGTGCACCCACGTCCACATGTGTTGGGTGTGCCATGGAATGTCGTGGTCCTAACTCAAGTATGAAATTACTAGGCACCTGAGGTACTTAGTTGAGTAGATGGAAAGTGTTGTGTAGGATTGTGTGCACCCATGCACCTTGGTTTTATCCTCCAAAACCATGATTCATTATCATTGTTGGCAATAGCGGCTACAACCACCCTCCAAAATTTTGCCTTAACCTCATTTTGGAGCCTCCCTTCCAACCTTCACAGCATCTTGCCTTGCTTGTCAAGTTCACAAGCTTTAGTGTCTTTCTTGCACAAAGGCATCCTGTCGATCATAGCTTGATCCATTCCCCTCATAGGATGTTCACCCGGACTTGGTCCAGCTGCAGGCTGAGCAGCTTTCCCTTGAAAATTGCGCATTTTTGGAGGGCAACCATCCCTCCCTCCAGAAATTGTGCAATCCTCTCTGGCAGCCTACTGGGCTTCAGAATTGCACAATCCTGCCTGCCAACAATCCCAGTAGGATTTGCACAAATTTCCCCAGTAAGGTTGCTCAGCTCAGAATTTGTGCAAATATGGGCAGCAGTCAGTTGCTCTACCCAGAAATTGCACAAATCTCCTAGGCAGCCAGCCCAGCTTCCAGCCTGAAATGCACATTTTTCTCCAGCAGTCAAGCAGTCTCTTGCATGTGTAGGTGAGTTGATTGGTTCCATCTGGGACTGAGCAAAAAAGACTTGCATGCATGGGTTGCTTCTCCCAAGGCAGCATGCAAAGGCATCCCTTGTTTCAGGGATCTATGTTTAGTAGTTGGAGGTTACACGCAAGGAGCAATTCTGAAACCTCCCACCAAGTGTCACTTCCCCTAGATTCATGGCATGCGCGTCACAAACTCGATGTTATGAAAACTCATCAACTGGATGCTGCGGAGCTCATTCCTCACATCAACCTTGCAGCTCTGACATCTCACATCACATCTAGGAGCAGTTGGCACATTCAACTCAGTTGTTTTAGGGTAAGCTCGCTTCCTATGCCTTGTGCTACATTTCTATCACTTTTTGTGTTTTCGCTTGTGGGAGTATTGTTTGCTTGATTTCTTTGAATGCTTAATGTCATTTACATGTATACTAGCTTGTCCTAGCTCTGTTTTCAGTTTTCGTTGCTATCTCACTACTGTCACATGCATGAAATTGTTTTGCAGGGACGTTTACCAACCGGCAAACTGCCTCACCCACATGCATGTTGATCTGTTTGTTGAATCTTTCATTCATGTTTTTCATGCACTGTTAATCACTTTTGCTATCACTTAGTGTCGCCATGCATTCACTGACTTACTTTCTTTCAGTTGCCCATTCGGCGAGTTGGGCCAACCTTGGCCTGAGCTCTACCTTCACCAAGGATGCATTGCACAATCTGGGAAAGGAAGGCTCACCTTCCTCTCCAAATTTGCGTATTCTCGGCCCAGCACTAGCCTCCAGGACTATTTTGTGCATTTCTGGAGGACAGTGGCTACTTGGCCCAATAAATTGCAAATCTGTACCTAGGCTAGTGGTCCTTCCCAGCTGGAATTGCACATTGCGCAATCCCAACAATTAACAACTAGACTAGACTGTGCATTGCACAGTTCCAGTAGTCAGTCAGTTTCCCAGTAGCCTAGAATGTGCCTTGTGCAGTCTTGGCAGTCGGTCTCCCGACCTCTTGGACGAAATTGCACAACCTTCATGATCATGCACCGAGGCATGTTGCAATTCAGTTCTCATGTTCATTTTGGTTTTTGACTGACAGATTGCTTGCCATGAGTGTTGCCATGTCTTCAGGTATCCCAAGTGTTCATCTGCCTCTTAGTAGTACATGTACAATGGTTTCCATGTTAGGTTCCACCCTAACCCCCTTATTTATGTAGTGGGATCGAGTCATAGTAAAGAGTCAATAAAGCCCATATTAATAATTGTAAGTGGTTAACCCATAATTAATGTCGGGACCATAGTTAGTTGCAAATGGGCCATGGTATTAGATAGATGGTATTTATAAAACCCATGGTATTGATCCATGGTATTGCATGTATGAGTCATATATAAAGGATAGAGACTCCCTACGAGGAGCATCGTGTCTTATTTTTGAATTGAGCTCTGCTCTATTGGAGGTTGCCCCCTCGAAGAGGCCAGTGAACATTGCTTTCTGAATAATAAAATATTTGCTGTTGTCTCTCACTATTCTATGTTCTGGGTATCTTTATTCGCATATTCTGTACTTGGGTATCTTTTTGCAGGTTAAGAGCATAACAAGTGGTATCAGAGCACTTTCCAGGGCTAGTGGGATCTCCATTTCTTAGCAATTTTTTTTTTTTGGCTAGAAAAGTGTTCCGGCATCTTTAAACCACGGGATTTGTTGTTGAGCACATAAACCTGCGGATTTGGGGAGGCATGCACGTAGGAAATACAAGAGGTGGTCACGCTTGTTGGACTCCCTTGTAACCCCTGTGGGTACCCCTTCGAGTAGTAGCGCATTAGACAGAACCGCGTACGGATTGTCTTCCAAGTACCTTTTGGTTATATCGGAAGCCCCTTGGCTCCTCTGCAACCTAGCCATAGATAAACCGTCGGCCGTCTTGCTACTACAGTACACCGAGAACAACACTCGGAGACATTACTCGCCTGTACGATAGGGTAGTCGGGTTGTACGGCTAAGGGTACGGTTGATCCTCCTTAGTTAGAGCCCTGAAACATTGGGCCAAGTACTACTGTCAGACCCTTATGTATATTGTGATCTGTAGCACCTGACACTCCTCGAGACCATAGTTCCATTTTCTATCTTGGGATCACGCATCATCTCTGCCATGTATGCTCGCGCAAAGGGGTGCAGCAGCAGACATCAGTCCCGCAGTTCTAAGTTAGCAGACCAACCATTCCGATCTATTAGATCCATCAGATCTGTAACAACAATCTGTTCCACCGCTCAGAGCTATACGATCCACCATTCAGATCTCTTAGATCCACCTGATTTGAGTAGTTGTGTAGGGTTCCTATACCGGGGCATGAGTTTCGCAGGAATTTTGGCAGCATTGACATTTTGAGGATCCGGCGACTGCAGTATTCCTAAGGAAGGATCAACCGGGGCGCTTATTGGTGATCTAGCCCATCAGAATCAGGATGATGAGCTGAGCACGGTGGTACCATTCAATTCTTAGTGAAAAATTTTTGGGCAGTCCCAAATTTCAAGAACATCAGGTCGGTGCATGGTAGAAACTAGAGCTCAAGCTATGGCCAATGAGAGGATGGACAAACTTGAACAATCCTTGCAATCCCTCCAAACTCAGCTTGACAGACTAACTAGCATAATCCCGAGCATAATCTCGAAGGGCAAGGAGGAAGCCCATGAGGAGGCGTATATTGGCAATGGACACAGTGAGGGTGAGTCTAGCCATTCTCTTCACCTCTGGGGCCCCCAACAACAATCCCATCTGCGACCTCCCAAGTTGGATATGCATAAATTTGATGGTTCTCACCCAGCAGCATGGATAGCACAAATGGAGCAGTATTTCAATTTGAATAACATCTTAGATAATGAGACTCAACTTATGGTGGGGAGCATGTACTTGGACAATGAAAGGTGGCAATGGTGGGAATGGCATCAACGTTGCAATGGACCTTTTGTGACTTGGACCACCTTCAAAAAAGCTCTTACAGAACGCTTTGACCAGGAATATTATTTTTGGGTCGTCTTACTAAGCTCCGACAGACTGGCACAGTGGATGAGTATATTACAGCCTTTGAAGCCTTATCCTTCCGCACTAGGGGTCTCTCAGATGTGTTCTACACAGAATGTTTTATCAACGGTCTTAAAGAAGCCATAAAAGCCCACGTCCTACTGCACCACCCTCCCACATGGACGGAGGCTTGCAAGGTAGCTCGTAACATGGAACGTGCATTAGCAGCCCAGTACAGTCGCCCAAATTTCACCGCTAAGGGTCACCCCCCACAGGCTCACAGCTGGACTCAAACACTTAAGGTTCAAAAAGTGTCACCTGCAGAAATGGCCGAAAGAAGAAAGCAAGGATTATGTTACTACTGTGATGAAAAATACTCCCCAGGTCATAAATGCAAGGAGCCCAAATTTTTTCAAATTGATGCCACTGATTACAGCTCATTGGAGGAAGATCCACCACTGGAGGAACATGAGGCGGTAGAAGACGACAACCAAAAGGACAATGTCCCTGACGAACCAGTTATTTTGCTGCATGCTTTGGCAGGGATTTCTTCACCTTAAACTCTCAAAATTCGTAGGTTTTATTAAACATTTCCCAGTAGTAGTCTTGATTGATAGTGGAAGTACACATAATTTCATCCATCAAAAAGTCGTGGAAGTAGTGCATTGTTTTGTACGCACAGTTTCTAACTTCCAAGTCCAAATTGCGGATGGGGGCACAATGAAATGTGAAGGCCGCTGTGAAAATGTCGAACATCAAATGAGGGATTATCAGTTGAAGACCCACATGTTTTCCATACACATGGGAGGGTGCGACATTGTCCTCGGTGCTGAATGGCTTCACACTCTTGGGCCAATCACAATGGATTTCCAGGAGTTATATATGAGTTTTAAGTAGAACAACTCCACACATACCCTCCGTGGACTCCAGGCGGGAGCTCCATCTATCATCAGCTCGCATAGGATGGAAAAATTGCTAAAAAAGGGCCGTCATGGAGTTATAGCTCAATTTAATTCCATCCAGGTAGTCAAAACCAAGTCTCCGCCAATTCATCCTGAGATGCAACAAATTTTAAATAACCATCTGCCGGTCTTTGACAAGCCTCATGAGCTTCCACCCTCGAGAGGGGAACATGATCATAGCATCACCTTGGTTCCAGGGGCCCAACCCCAAAATGTGCGCCCATACAGATATCCATTCACCCAAAAGAATGAAATAGAAAAAATAATCAAGGAACTTTTGGAAGCAGGTGTCATTCGTCCCAGCATCAGTCCTTATTCATCACCAGTGGTCATGGTGCTCAAGAAAGATGGGGAGTGGCGGATGTGTCTAGACTTCAGGGCCCTCAATAAGTTAATAGTCAAAGATAAATTTCCCATCTCGGTGGTTGATGATTTGCTGGATGAACTCAATGGGGCTCAATTCTTCATTAAGATGGATCTTCGCTCAGGCTACCACCAAATTCGCATGAAGGAAGTCGACATTCCAAAGACTGCTTTCCGAACTCATGAAGGCCATTATGAGTTCCTGGTCATGCCATTCGGTCTTTGTAATGCCCCATCCACTTTTTAGAGCCTTATGAACCACCTTCTCAAACCATATCTCAGGAAATTTGTCCTTGTCTTCTTTGATGACATCCTCATCTATAGTTGCACTTGGGCCGCACATCTTCAGCATGTAGATCTACTCTTGCAACTGCTCCGCAAGCATAAATTATTTGTCAAGGTGTCTTCGTTTGGGATGGAAGAAGTTGAGTATTTGGGCCACATTGTGGGGCGTGAAGGTGTCAAGGTGGACCCCAAAAAGATCTAGGCAATGTAGGATTGGCCTCAACCTAAGACCTTGAAGAGTCTGCGAGGACTTTTGGGTCTCACAGGCTATTATCGCAAATTTGTCCACAATTATGGTCGCATAGCGAAGCCCCTCACTCAACTCCTGAAGAAAAATTCATTCTTCTGGAATGAGGATGCACAACAGGCATTTACAACTGTCAAAAATGCCATGTGTTCCACTCCAGTCTTAGCACTACTTGACTTCACCAAATCTTTTGTCATTGAATGTGATGCTTCGGGTATGGGTTTTGGGGTGGTCTTAATGCAGGAAGGGAGGCCTTTGGCCTTCACAAGCCAACAACTAAGTGGGAAGAACTTGGACCAATATACCTATGAGAAGGAAATGATGGCCATTTTACATGCAGTAGAGACCTGGCGACCTTACTTATTGGGGCGACATTTCCAAATCCGCACAGACCATCAGAATCTTAAATATTTTTTGGAGCAACGCCTATCCTCCCCACAACAAAATAAATGGCTCGCCAAAATGCTGGGATATGATTATGAGATCATTTACAAGAAAGGGAAAGAAAATAGTGTAGCAGATGCATTATCTCTCCAATTTGAGGAGGGAAGTACCTTGCTAGCAATTTCCCTTCCCATTCTAGAATGGATTGAAGAGGCTCACAGGGAATGGTTTTCACATCCCGGGCTCTCCCAACTCATTTCTCAATTACAGGCGGATCCAAATTCCACCAAGGGCTACTTGTGGCAGGATGAGATTCTTTGCTACAGGGACAGAGTCATAATATCACCAACATCCACCCTCAAAAGTCGCATTTTGGCAGAATTGCACTCATCCCCATTGCAAGACATTTAGGCTTTCAGAAGACGTATGCTCGCACCAGAAGATCATTTTTTTGGACAGGCATGAAAAAAGGACATCCTCACTTTTGTAGCAGAATGTGATGTCTGTCAACGCCACAAAGGGGAGACCGTCAAAGCACCAGGCACATTACAATCGTTGCCCATCCCGACAGCAATATGGATGGAGGTTTCTATGGATTTCATTACAAGTCTTCCAAAGTCAGGAAACAAGTCAGTCGTCATGGTGGTTAGACTTTCGAAGTATGCTCATTTTTGCGCCCTACCCCACCCGTTTACACCAACTTTGGTCACTCAATCTTTCATGGATCAGATCTTCAAATTGCATGGCATGCCCACTTCTATTGTGTCCGACCGCGACCTGATCTTCACCAGTAATTTTTGGTAGGAACTCTTCAGGCTACAAGGCACCCAACTAAAACTCAGTACTCCTTATCATCCTCAAATGGATGGTCAAACGGAAGCCGTCAAAAAATGTCTGGAAACCTACCTTAGGTGTTTCACTTCAGAAAAGAAACATCTTTGGGTACAGTGGTTACCTCTGGCTGAATGGTGGTATAACACCAACTATCATGCCACCACCAAAATGACTCCCTATGAAGTAGTATATGGTCAACTCCCTCCTTCCCCTACTTCTTATATCAAGGAGGGCTCAAAGGTACAAGCAGTGGATCAACTCCTACAAAACCGCGCAACCGTGCTCACCCATCTTAGAGAGAATCTTCATCAAGCTGAAAACTGTATGAAGCAACAGGTAGACCAGCATCGCTCAGAGCGCCAATTTCAAGAAGGGGATTAGGTCTTTTTGAGGCTACAACCATATAAGCAAACATCACTCAAAGACAAGGGTTGTCAGAAACTATCTCCAAAATTCTACGGACCATATCAAGTACTGCAGCGCATTGGAGAAGTAGCCTACAAGCTGGCTTTGTCGCCTACTGCAAAAATCCATCCAGGTTTCCATGTCTCATGCCTCAAGAAAGTGATTGGGAACAATTACAGAATTCAATCCAGTCTACCTAAATTGGACGAGGAAGGGTCAATTTGGCTCCAACCTGAACAGGTCCTAGACACACGAGAAAGGCATTTGCGTGGCCGCATGATTAGGGAAGTTCTCGTCAAGTGGAAAGACACCTCTATGGAAGATACAACTTGGGAACCAACCACTATTCTTCAGCAGTTTCCGCAGCTTTAGCCTTGAGGACAAGGCTATTCTTAAGGGGGAGGGCATGTTAGGGTCCCACCCTAACCCCCTTATTTATGTAGTGGGATCGAGTCATAGTAAAGAGTCAATAAAGCCCATATTAATAATTGTAAGTGGTTAACCCGCATTAATGTCGGGACCACAGTTAGTTGCAAATGGGCCATGGTATTAGTAGATGGTATTAATAAAACCCATGGTATTGATCCATGGTATTGCATGTATGAGTCATATATAAAGGATAGAGACTCCTTGCGAGGAGCATCGTGTCTTATTTTTGAATTGAGCTCTGCTCTATTAGAGGTTGCCCCCTCAAAGAGGCCAGTGAACATTGCTTTCTGAATAATAAAATATTTGTTGTTGTCTCTCACTATTCTATGTTCTGGGTATCTTTATTCGCATATTTTGTATTTGGGTATCTTTTTGCAGTTTAAGAGCATAACATTCCAGGAGAGCAGAGATGAAGACACCGTTCAAAGCACACTTGGGGATGTAGTCGATCAAGTGTTCATGTAATTGCCTACCCATGAAGACATCAATTTGTTCATAGAAAAGGACATCAAGCAGAAACATCACAGCGAACAACATCCTGAACAACAGCTAAAGGCAACATACCGAATGCAGCAAACACAACGAATGTTGCGAATGCAAGAGGAAGGTTGTTGAAAACACAGAGGCAGAACAAAGTTGCAAGATCAAGTAGATCCACTGATAATGAAAGAAACTTTGGAGACTCAGGATATGAAGTGACGGTGGGACATGAAGATCATGCGAAGGCAGAAGATGGAACAAAGAAGGAGTTGCATGTACTGAAGCAGAACTCAGGAAGAACATGAAGCTGCACAGACAGGCGAATGAGTTGCAGCAGGAACATGAACAACAGTGGGTGCAACATGCACTCACAGAGGAAACTACGCGTACAAGTTAAGGATCCATCCCAACAGCTGAGACAGAGTAGACATGGTGATCAATGTTGTTGATCACATGCAAGGGATTCAACAACATGCATATCTTTGAGCGCACGCATGCAATCCAACCCATTCAACACATTCGCCAAGGGGAAGACAAGAAGCAAGTCCAACTGGGGTTGAACATGCACTTCAATAAGTTGATGTGCATGACCACCAGCACACACTTGAAGATCAGCACAAACACTATGCATCAGTGTGTTGCCGGTTCAACCATACCCAAGAAGACCATGCGCATGTTAACAGATGAGTTGGATGAAGGGGCTGAACCAATGCATTGGTTACAATGGAGGCAAGAGTTCGCTTGAGCAAGATGTCACCATGATGTACATGCACACCATCACAAATGACCAAGCTTGGCATCAAATCACCAGCTTCACCATCACAAGCATGTCAAAGAGTTGGTCTCACCATAGTGGGCCGAGTGTCAGTCATGTCTTAAAAGGCTTGCTTAAGCCATGTTGTCTCACATGAGTACATGTGCATTGTAATGTTGAGTCATGTCAAGCGTAAGTCAAGTGTCAACAATTGGATGTAATAGTCATAGAGTAGGTGAAGAGTCATGAGGGTAGTTGAACTGTAACAAAGGGGAATTTCAAGGGTCACCCCACCCTTTGCTATAAATAGTTCCTCATAACTCATTGTAGACGCTTTTGGTCAGCCAAGCTTCTCCTAAGACTATCTTGAAGAAGGCTTGGACAATATTGTAACACGCCTTGGCTTCTCCACTGCACAGAGCTAGTACATCTCTTTGGAGGAGTAGACAGATGTGGCTGTAATGTTCCACTGTTGGGGCTAGCAGGTTTACATGGATGTATTGTATGATTGAGACTTACCCTTCTTTATATAATAAGAGCTAACACATTTTCATGCATATGTTGTTATTGTATTTGGAGTGCTCTGGTTGCCTTAATGATATATGTTGTTTAACTTACGTACTTTTGTATGAGCTGATTCACATGCAATTATATGAATCTTGTTGTTAATGTGTTGTATATGTTGTTAATGTTGTCACCATCCATGTTGACTTCTCTTCCAAACATCAGATAGACCTTTCACATGAACCTTGCTGTAACAACTGTCACATTCATCTGAGACTAATCTATGAGTGTTGTACGTGTTATCTTGCCTTGTATGATGTGACTGCCGCATCTGAGTGGATTGCTCCACCGAAAGCTGTGCATGTTCTTTTATGTTGTGTGTTCCTAGTCAAGTTGGGATTAATCCCTTTCAACCTGGAACTCACCTTCACCTTCTTCTCCCTTCGAAGTGTTAGGACCTCTCATACACCTTCCTTGACTCACTGCATCAATCACACCCTTTCTACTGACAGAGTTATCTTACTTGCCTCTATGCGACATCGCGGTCAAGGCATTACCTTATGACCCACTACTAGGACTCCTACACCAAATGGTCTGAGGTCTAATTGGGACTTCTTATCACGGAGATCCCCTTGACATGTTGGCGGGTCCAGCACTGTAAACATTTTTGGTGTTAGAAGAGAGCCTGATGACAAGATGTGTGCTCTCATCCAGTTTTGAACCTTTTCATATCCTTCATGGAGTCTTGCACTCTTCTTCGCTCGAGGTGTTTTTCGAATCGTGAATATGTCTCCATATCGAGGAATTTTTTCGATCTCCTGTCCACTCACACGTATGATGGTGAAGGCGAAGTGGCCTAGCTTGAGCACTTACATAACTTTCTTTCCATGATTCATGAGGAAGATGAGTTTTCTGATGAACAGGCTGGTTTGCTGCTTGCATACACACTTCACGAATCTCCATTTCGTTGGGTGCTCATCCTACCATTTGACACCATGCACTCATTTGAACACTTCTGTGATCTTATTGAAGACATGTTCTATCCTTTTGATCCAGATCATCTTGACCGAAAACTATTACAACAACGGAGGGCTCCACATGAATCTGTTATTGATTTTTGGCAGCGCTTTTGTGACATGTAGTTTCAAGCTCCAAGGAGCCAGATGAAATTTTTTATTTTCTTTGGGACCGGTTCAAGTATTTCCTTAAGAAATCTACCCATCCCAAGAGAAAGCTTCAGATCAAGCCTCACTCAAGATTCTTCATTGATGGAGCTGCGCAATCTCATGTGGAAGCGGGCACTGTCTCAACTGACGGTACGCCTTCCTCTTATTCAATAGCTCCACCATTGCCTAGTGATGTTGAGGATCATGCTCACACACTTGTTCATCCTTCACACCCTACCAACATCACTCCACTCAATTTTTGTGTAGATTTGGTTGTGATTCCTTCGAGTCCTCATATGCATTATTTTCTACAACTTTTGTCTTCACACCCAAGTGTTCCTTCAAATGATGTTGTCTTATGTTCGTCTATTCCAGACTCTTCACTTGTTGTGAACGAGGAACAACCCACTAACAAAGTTCGTGTTGCACAACCAACATGCACTATCATTCATGAAGAGTATGAGTGGGAGCTTGAGCATCAACACTTAGCAAAGGATGACCCCTTCTGTCCGAGCCCCCTCCGTTCTTTCCTAACATTGTTGGTGAACTTGCCATCCATGATTTCACATGTGTGTCTTCATCCATGGAGGCACCCATTGTTGATATTTCGTAGGAAACACCGTATGTTAGCCCATCATCCAACAATGGGGAGGACCAATCTCCAGAAATGAAGAGGGTGAACATCCTTCCTCCTCATCTACCCCTCTGTGTGATTCATCAAACCATGAGGATGCCGACCAACATCTTGAATTTTCTGATCTTGGTTTTCATGATCTCTTCACCTCATCATCCGATCACAAGGTTGATTCACTCGTTGTTAATCCTTCTAAGCCACTGGTCTACAAAGATCCATCTGTCAATGAAGTCGAAACCCCACAGAGCGTCGAGGCACTTTAGCTCGATTTGATGGTTATGTCAGGCCCTCGCTGTCCTGAGGTTGGTTTTTCTTCCAATCAGGAAATTGTTCAAACACTCAAGGCTCCTCATCACTCATATGTATGCACTCAAGATCAATCTAACACTCAGATGTTAATTCCTCCACTCGAACTACACGATCCCATAACTCATGCATTGGAGGATTCTTACATTGCAAGCACTCGTGTGTGACGCAAGTTATGTTTGTTTCTTTCGTTTGCTTGCATGTCACAATCAAGAGTGTGCATATGCTTCAAAGTTGCACGTAGTGTCACACAACACCATGATAAGTCCGCGGAATGCCTGTCATGTACATGCACTCACTTATGTCCCGCGGGCACTTTGAATCACAAAGTGTGTTTGTCTTCATTGTTATATCTTTCTTGCTTGCTGGTTCGCACAACTGGGTTGCTCGCGGACCATGACTTCACCAACATGGGTCTACCAATGCGTCAGTGGCTGCATTGGAAGTATCACTTCACGTGATCAAGCCCATGTACCGTTAGTGTAGGAGTAGGAGTAGTGTTTGCTTTCAATTGTTTGATTGCATGCTTGTTTGCTTATGTGCTTTGTTTGCTTGTTTGTTTGCTTGCATGTTTGTTTACTTGCTTCACTTTCATTTTTTCTTCTGCTCTTGCTTTTGCTTTGTTGATTGTTAGTTCATTCGCTTGTTTTTTTCATAGCTTAGTTTTGCATGAAACCATGTAAGACTCTTGAAGCGAGTTGGGTAAAGTACAAGGGGGCTTGTAAAACTATCACTAGTTTGTTATCTGTCATCTTGCCACTATGTGATGAGATTGTTACTTTTAGTCTATGATACGTCGAAGGAAAATACGTACTGTTCGAAGTGAACCTTGGTGTAAACACAACGCTTGTGCGCTAACTAGTGTCACCTTCTCTAGTCAATTTTTTTTGGGTTAACCCTTGTTAGCTCAATTAAGTAGAGTAAGGTAAGGGGGAAAACCTTAACAGGCACGTCAGAGATGCAATAAAATACTTTTCTATTGGAACAACCTCTTCTGCTCTCAATAAGTCGAGATCCCTCTTCCGTTTCTGAAATGAATAAGTGTTATGCACAATGGAAAATAAAATAATGAAAAGTAAAAAATTCAAAATGAAAATGAATAAGGCGAAAGAAGAGAAAGGCTTCCTGCGCAGGGAGGTGATGTAAGTAACTCCGCCAGGGTACTAACCAGGCTCACTAGCAGCGAAGCCATGCTTGTGTTCCTATGTGACTCCACCGGGTTACTGTCTAGGTCTGCTGGCAGTGGAGCAACACCAGAGATGAAACTAAGACTCTGACGACTATACTGCTTGTGCACTTATATACCCCTCGACCCCAATCGAAAAAAAAATGTTGCCTTGGCTTGGAATGTGTGTCAATCGATCAAGGGTTTGGCAGATGCTACATCTTACAATTAAGTTAGTGCGAAACCAAGATGAGCTGAAAACTGAACAATACTTCTGGAGGTGTTAGACTTGCTTTTCACGAACAAGGTCCATTCATAGAGCTGGAGTTCTACCAGTGTGTTGCCAAGTGTTGCAGCGGCTACAACCACCCTCTAAAATTTTGCCTTAGCCTCCTTTTGGAGCCTCACTTCCAACCTTCACAACAGCTTGCCCCTCTTCATCAAGTTCACAAGATTTAGTGTCTTTCTTGCACAAAGGCAACCTGTCGGTCACAACTTGATCCATTCCCCTCATAGGCTGTTCACTTGGACTTGGTCCAGTTGTAGGCTAAGCAACTTCCCCTTGAAAATTGCACATTTCTTGAGGGCAACTATCCTTCCCTCCAGAAATTACGCAATCCTCTCTGGCAGCCTATTGGGCTTCAGGATTGCGCAATCTTGCCTGCCAACACTCCTAGCAGGATTTGCACAAATTTCCCCAGTAAGGTTGCTCGGCCCAGAATTTGTGCAAATCTGGCAAGCAGTTAGCTGCTCTGCCCAGAAATTGTGCAAATCTCCTGGGAAACCTGCCCAACTCCTAGCCAGAAATGCACATTTTTCTCCAGCAGTCGAGCATTCTCTTGCATGTGCAACTGAGTTGACTGGTTCCCTCGGGGATTGAGAAAAACAGACTTGCATGCATGGGTTGCTTCTCCCAAGTTAACATGCAAAGACATCCCTTGTTTCAGGGATCTATGTTTAGCAGTTGGAGGTTACATGCAAGGAGCAATTCTGAAACCTCCCACCAAGTGTCGCTTCCCCTAGATTCATAGCATGCGCATCACAACATCGATGTTATCAAAACTCATCAACCGGACGCTACAGAGCTCATTCATCACATCAACCTTGCAACTCTGACATCCCACATCACATCTAGGAGTGGTCGCACATTTAGCTCAACTGTTTTGGAGTAAGCCCACTTCCCATGCTTTGTGCTGCATTTCTGTCGCTTTTTGTGTTTTTGATTATGGGAGTACTGTTTGCTTGATTTATTTGAACACTTGGTGTCATTTACATGTATACTAGCTTGTCCTAGCTATGTTTGAGTTTTCGTTGCTATCTCTCTACTGTCGCATGCATGAAACTGTTTTGCACGGACATTCACCCAACCAACGAACTGCCTCACCCGCATGCATGTTGATCTGTTTGTTGAATCTTTCATTCATGTTTTGCATGCATTGTTAATCACTTATTCTATCACTTAGTGTCTCCATGCATTCACTGACTTACTTGCTTTCAGTTTTCCAACGGCGTGTCGGACCAACCTTGGCCCGGGCTCTGCCTTCACCAAGGTTGCATTACGCAATTTGGGAAAGGAAGGCTCACCTTCCTCTCTAGAGTTGTGCATTCCTACTTAGTACTAGCCTCCAGGACTGTTTTTCATTTCTGGAGGACAGTGGCTGCTTGACCCAAGAAATTGTGCAAATCTGTCCCTAGGCCAGCAATCCTTCCCAGCTGGAATTGTGCATTGCACAATCCCAATAGTCAGTAGCCAGACTGGACTGTGCATTGCGTAGTTCCAGTAGTCAGTCAGTCTCCCAATAGCCCAGACTGTGCCTTGTGCAGTCTTGGCAGTCGTTCTCCTGACCTCCCCACCGAAATTGCGCAACCTTCATGATCATGCACCCATGCATGTTGCAAGTCAGTTCTCATGTTCATTTTGGTTTTTCACTGACATATTGCTTACCATGAGGGTTTCCATGTCTTCAGGTATCCCAAGTGTTCATCTGCCTCTCAGCAGTACAGGTACAATGGTTTCCAAGAGAGCAGAGACGAAGACATTGTTTAGAGCACACTTAGGGATGCAATCGATCAAGTGTCCATGGACTTGCCTACCCACGAAGACATCAAGTTGTTTGTAGATAAGGACATAAAGTAGCAACATCATAGCGAGTAGCATCATGAACGACAATGGAAGGCAGCATACTGAATGCAGTGAATGCAACGAACACAATGAATGCAAGAGGAAGGTTGTTGACAACACAGAGTTGGAACAAATTTGCAAGATCAAGCAGATCCACTGATAATGAAAGCAACTTTGGAGACTCAGGCTATGAAGTGACGATGCGAGATGAAGATCGCGCAAAGGCAAAAGATGGAACAAAGAAGGAGTTGCATGTGCTGAAGCAACAACTCAAGAAGAACATCAAGCTACATAGACAGACAAATGAGTTGCAACAGGAACAAGAACAAAAATAGGTGCAACATGCACTCACGGAGGAAACTGTGCCCGTACAAGTTAAGGATCCAGCCCAGTAGCTGACACATAGTAGAGCACACACATGTAATCGAACCCATTCAACACTCTCACCAAGGTGAATACAGGAAGCAAGTCCAACTAGGGTTGAACATGCACTTCAGCAAGTTGATGCACATGATCACCAGAACACACTTTGAAGATCAGCACAGACACTATGCATCAGTGTGTTGCTGGTTCATCTGCCTCTTAGCAGTACAGGTATAATGGTTTCCAGGAGAGCAAAGACGAAGACACCGTTTAGAGCACACTTAGGGATGCAATCGATCAAGTGTCCATGGACTTGCCTACCCACGAAGACATCAAGTTGTTCATAGATAAGGACATCAAGTAGCAACATCATAACGAGTAGCATCATGAACAACAGCTGAAGCCAGCATACTGAATGCAGTGAATGCAACGAAACACATGAATGTAAGAAGAAGGTTGTTGACACACAGAGTTGGAACAATTTGCAAGATCAAGCAGATCCACTGATAATGAAAGCAACTTTGGAGACTCAGGCTATGAAGTGACGACGCGAGATGAAGATCGCGCAAAGGCAAAAGATGGAACAAAGAAGGAGTTGCATGTGCTGAATCAACAACTCAAGAAGAACATCAAGCTACACAGACAGAAAAATGAGTTGCAACAGGAACAGGAACAACAGTAGGCACAACATGCACTCACGGAGGAAACTGTGCCCGTACAAGTTAAGGATCCAGCCCAGTAGCTGACACATAGTAGAGATGATGAGTAGTGTTGTTGATCGCATGCAAGGGATTCAACAACATGCATATCGTTGAGCACACGCATGTAATACAACCCATTCAACACACTCACCAAGGTGAATACAGGAAGCAAGTACGACTGGGGCTGAACATGCACTTTGGCAAGTTGTTGCACATGACCACCAGGACACACTTTGAAGATCAGCACAGACACTATGCACTAGTGTGTTTCTGGTTCAACCATACCCAAGAAGACCATCTGCATGTTAGCAAAGGAGTTGTATGAAGGGGCCGAACCAATGCACCAGTTGCAACGGAGGCAAGAGTTCGCTTCAGCAAGCTGTCACCATGAGGTACATGCACATCATCACAGATGACCAAGTGGTCAGTGATTTCTTACAAGACTTGCTCAAGCCATGTTGTCTTACATGAGTACATGTGCATTGTAATGTTAATTCATGTCAAGTGTAAGTCGAGTGCCAATAGTTGGATGTAACAGTCATATAGTAGGTGAAGAGTCATGAAGGTAGTTGAACTGTCACAAAGGGGAATGTCAAGGGTCACCCCACCCTTTGCTATAAATAGCCCCTCATAACTCATTGTATACACTTTTGTTTAGCCAATCTTCTACTAAGACTATCTTGAAGAAGGCTTGGACAATATTGTAACACGCCTTGGCTTCTCCACTGCACGGAGCTAGTACATCTCTTTGGAGGAGCAGGCAGATGTGGCTATAACATTCCACTGTTGGGGATATCAGGTTTACATGGATGTATTGTATGATTGAGACTTACACTTCTTTATATAATAAGAACCAACACATTTTCATGCATACGTTGTTATTGTAGTTGGACTGCTCCGGTTGCCTTAATGATATATGTTGTTTAACTTACGTACTTGTGTATGAACTGATTTACATGCACTTATATGAATCTTGTTGTTAATGTGTTGTATATGTTGTTAATGTTGTCACCGTCCGTGTTGACTTCTCTGTCAGACATCAGACAAACCTTTCACATGAACCTTGTTGTAACATCTGTCGCACTCATCTCGGACTGATCATGAGTGTTGTACGTGTTATCTTACCTTGTATGATGTGATTGCCGCATCCGAGTGGACTGCTCCGCCGGAAGCTGTGCATGTCCTTTTGTGTTGTGTATTCCTAGCCGAGTTGGGACTAATCCCTTTCAACCTGAAACTCACCTTCACCTTCTTCTCCCTTCAAAGTGGTAGAACCTCTCATACACCTTCCTTGACTCACTGCATCAGTCACACCCTTGGTACTGACAGAGTTATCTTACTTTCCTCTGTGCAACATTGCGGTCAGGCATTACCTTACGACCCACTACTGGGACTCCTACACCAAATTGTCTGAGGTCTAATTGGGACTTCTTACCAGGGAGATCCCCTTGACATGTTGGCGGGTCCAGCACCGTCAAAACAATTCTAGCATTGTTAAGTGATTCTTCTTATCAAAATCATAGAGTATGCTCTCTCATATCCATAATGACTTTGTGTCTCCCAGTTGTTCCCTTCCTCTGGAGCATCCTTCCAGTGAAAAAAATACTCTCTCTTTTGATTGTTTCCAATTCTTACAGTCCTATACATTAATATCTTGTTAAGATTCATCTCAAGATGATCAAGAATTAATGCTAGTGCATGTGATGGCTCAAAGTTTCTTGTGTCATCTGCGTCTACTTGGAAAGGCTTAATCTAACTGATATGAAAGACATGGTGATGATCCTACAAATGGAAAGGAAGATCCAATATGTAAGTGGCATCACAAATCCTCTTAATAACCTTGAATGACCCCTCAAACCTTTGTATCAATGATATAGACATCTTAGTCAGTGGTATGAATTGTTCTTTGGTCATCCTAATGAAGACTGAATCCCCCATACTGAACTATGTATCTCTCTTGTCTTGGTCTTCCCATTTCTTCATCATGTCCATTACCTTATTCAAGTGAAATTGAACCAAATCCAATCTCTCCTACCAACTTGATTCCAAGTTTGAGGGAATCCTCTCATAATTACCCTGCATAACCAAATTCATCATCATAGGCATCTGTCCATTGGTCAACTCTAATGGGTTGTATATTGTTTTTTTTTCTCTTCTATAAGTTATAACTGAACTATGCTACATCCAAAAATCCTAGCCAATTACCCTAATCAACTATCACAAAATGTCTCAAGTAGTCCTCCAACAGAGAGGATATACTTCATTTGTCCATCTATTTATAGATGAAAACTAGGATTATGTAGCAACTACATCCCCACAAGTTTGAACAAAGATATCCAAAACTTCCCTATGAACCTTGCATCTCTATCTAATACAATGATCAATGGAAGATCCTGATACTTGACCACATGCTTGAAGAAATTATATGCCATCTCTTCTATCTTACATGGTACCTTGTTAGAACGACGACAACATAATTGGAGAAAATGGTTGACAACAACCATAATCCCTATATATACTTGCACCATAGGAAGCTATTATATGAAGTCCATTGAGAAACTCAACATGGTCTATTTGGAATCAATAAAGCCTATAATAGACATACATTCAAAAAACCTAACCAATTCCCCTAATCGATTGCCACAAAATGTCTCAAGTAGTCCTCCAACAGAGATGATATACTTCATTTGTCCATCTATCTATAGCTGGAAACTAGGATTGTGTAGCAACTACATCCCCACAAGTTTGAAAAAAGATATCCAAAACTTCCCTATGAACCTTGCATCTATATCTAATACAATGATCAATGGAAGATCCTGATACTTGACCACATGCTTGAAGAAATTCTATGCCATCTCTTCTACCTTACATGGTACCTTGTTAGAATGAAGACAACATAATTAGAGAAATGGTCGACAACAACTATAATCCCTATATATCCTTGCACCATAGGAAGCTATTATATGAAGTCCATTGAGAAACTCAACCATGGTCTATTTGGAATCAATAAAGCCTATAGTAAACCTACCTGTAATTTAGTATTTGGCTTGTCCTATTGACATTCAATAGAAATTTGAACGTACTCCTCTGTGTCTTACCTCATATGCTCCTAGAAGTAACCTTTTGCTAGTAATGCCAATGTCCTATATTTTCCTAGGTGGCCAACCCAAGGTGAGTCATAACACTCCTTCAAGAGATCCTTTTGGATTCCGCTTATATTAGGAACACAAATGCACTCAGTAGAAATCAAGAGACCATCACACATAAATAATCTCCTTGTCTTTCCTTCCTTCACCTGCTTCATAATGCTCTTTAATACTGTATCGACCTACAAACCTTTTCAAATCCTCATCTACAACTCCTCAACCACATTAATCTGACTCTCTCTGGACATCAGTAGGTCCTCCTCCTCTAGTGCAGCTATATATGCCTTTCTACTCAAGGCATTTGTGATGAGCCTTGGTATTGCAACAAGAATGTTGCAACTCCCAAAGCTACCAAATTTAATTATCAACCCTGGGTTCGTACAAACTTAAGAGGTATCAACACTATATGTGCAACATACAATGTGTCATTCCTTTGCTGTTATGATGTAATGTAGTGAATGTAATGAAATCAAATACTAAACTAATTGTAGAAAATGAAAATCTCAAAATGGAAACCTTAACCTATTGCAAGAAAGAAAATACAAGGAAAGAAACATATTCTAATTGCATAAATTAAAGATCATGAACTAAATGTCAACCATTACATTTCAAAGAGTTTATATCCATTAACAAAGTTCATTGGATGTGGCAATCATCATTGTATTATCCATTTCATAAATATGTCCATTAGCCCAAATCGGTGAAATGTTTTGCATGGGTAAAGAGGCAAGTCCTAAGTGGTCTTTAGTCTTACCTAACCATTGATTTAGAGCTTATGGGTCTTGATTCAACCCTAAGGGAAAATAACAAAGCTTCTTGAGCAAATCTGGGCAAGCACATACATGTTGGAAGGCTGTTGTAGGAGATCATGTAGTTACTACAGGAAACAACAAATTTACTACATGAAACTATAATTCACCGAATGACCAACTAAATCAAATCCAAATTCGATGGGATTTTTTTTTTTTTATTGACTAGGATGTCTTAGGTCTCCATTCCAAGTGGAATCACAAAAAAGACCTCTATTAACCCATGTTAAAAAATAGCAGAAAATTACTAGTCTAATATCTAGAAATTCGAGAACTAGTGAGCTAGTAAATCTATCAAATGCCTAACTTAATCAAGTGCAAATGAAATGGGGTGGTTTTTGTTATTAACTAGTTTTTTTTTTGATCTAATGCAAGTGGTATCAACTTGATTAAATCTCGTTAGCATGCTCTAAAAAATAATAGAAAATTTATTTTTATTTGCCACAAAGGACTTCCAAAAATCTAGATTTGGGAATAAGAAAACTAATCCAAGTAATTCAATGATTTAATATGACCTTCCAAAGCTATTACAAGGATGAAATGATGATTTTGATCCTAAAAAAAGAACTTAGTTCAACCATTTAACCCAATCATACAACAAGAAATCATTAATACTAAATGCAGAAATAGAAAAAAATAACAATAAGAGATGCATCTGAATAAGAAGTGAAAGGAAGAAGAGTAAATGATACAAATAGGCTATGAGGCTCTTAGGATGGCCAAGCCCAAGGAAAATCAGAGTCCTATGAAGGAAACCAAGATCTAGAAGCTGAACATGACTCCAATCTTCATTATTTCCATCAATAGAAGTACATCCCTGCAAGAAATGAAAATGTAGCTGCAAAAATATGAGTTCTCTCCACAAGAAGACTAAGAAAAATCAACCCCTAGAGGCAAATTCAACTTGGTACTCATACAAAATGATTAGGAAGAATCCCCCATGAAAGGAGGAATCTTTCCCACCAAAATACCTTAATTAGTGGATCTGGTTCCCAATACTAGGAATCTGCATTAAATGACAGGGAACACATTCGTGGATTTTCTCAATCATTGGACTTCCAGAATATGTGCAATTATTTCATAATATCTTCTTCATTTATTATTTAATATTGATCCTCTTGTAGTAGGGAGCAAGTCCCTAAATTATCTCCTCCAAATTTTCATAATCTGCCCAATATTATCACAATATTCCACAGAAATAAATAATATTAGGCACAAATATGCAATTATCCATAAACTTTCCTAATGAACATATTAAAGTCAAAAATATATTCTCTAGTGAAAAAAGAGAGGTTTAATGTGCTGAAGGATGGTCAGATGGGCCTTAATTTATGTCTAATTTAGAGGCCCATCAATTTGCTACAAAATTGAGTTTCCCCATCCTATACTCATTTTTCATGTCAAACTCCACTACTAAATCTACCCACTTAGCCTACTTTGGAGATAACTTCGATTGAGTTGAAAAGTAAGTCATCACAATTTTATCTATCTTGACTATAAATGGCTTTCCCATCAAGTAGTGTCTCTGATACATGTAGATAATGCACTACTACATTCATCTTCTTCTCATGCAGATGATATCTTCTCTTTCAATCCTGTAACTTCCTACTCTCAAAAGCTATGTGGTTCCAATTTTGCATCAAAACTTCTCCAATGAAAAATATGAAGCATCTCTCTGTGCCTCGAATGATTGGTAAAACTTTGGTAGCTTCAACACTAGGGTTGCCACCATCCTACATTTGAGCTCCTCAAACACATGCATGCTCTTCTTAGTCCATCTCGATGGTCTATCCTTCTTTAAAAAATCTGCCAATGGTGTAGCAATATTGAAATATCTCTCCACAAACTTCTTATAGTAGTTGGATATCGTTAGGAATATCCTCACATCATGCACATTTCTATGCTCCTCCCAATCCTCGATTTCCCTAAACTTTGCACGATCCATGTGAATACATCCCCGTCGAATCCAATGGCCTATAAATGGAATATTATATTGCGCAAAAAAACACTTGGATTTCTTCAATTACAACTAATTCTCCCTTAGTGACTCAAAAACTTGTAGCAAATGCTTCTTATTCTCCTCCATACTCTCACTGAAAACCACAATATCATTGAAATACACCATGACAAACTTGTTTGGAAAGAGGAAAAGAATGTCATTCATTAATATACAAAATGTGGATGGAGTGTTACATAGGCCAAAAGGAATAAACATAGCTTCAAAACTTCCATACCTTGTCACTATGGTCATTTTCACCTCATCTCCCTTCGTAATATGCACCTTATAATATACCTATCTTAAATTCAGGTTCACGAGTACCTTGGCCTTAGCTAATTTGTTAAAGAAATCCATTGCAAGTGGAAATGGATACTTGTTCTTCACCATCTAGTTGTTCAAATATCTATAGTTTATACACATCCTTAGCTCATAAATATCCTTCTTCTTCTAAAATAGTATCGGGGCACCATAAGGATATTGTGAAGGATGAATGGATCTTGCATTAATCAAGTCTATCAAGTAACATATCAACTTGTCTAACTTTGGTCTCAACAATGTATAAGTAGCTCCTTCCAATGGCTGCAATCCATTCTCAAACTCAATTTGATGGTCGATAGTATGCCTAAATGGGAGCACTTTTGGAAACTCATCCAACATTTGATTGGAATACACCTCCAATAAATCGAAAAACTTGGGTGGAATAAACATCCCCACTCGATCATCTACAACCTCCTTGACCACCATAACATATAATTGGGAATCTGGTCACCCGTTTCCCTCTTCATGCTCAATGTAGAAACCAACTACACCTTTCCTCCCAGAGTCTATGTAGTCATGCACACAACCCATGCCTAATTTTCACCAACCACAAAAATTTAATCCAACCACAGTATAAGAATTATGCCATTCCCCTTGAGAAATTCTCATCCCAATATCACATCAAAGGAATCCATTTGTAATATTGTGAAGTCAACACAACCTCTCTGTTTATCATTCTATGTCCTTACTGCTAAGGCCAATCCCTTAGCCACCTTGGCATTGGAGTTCATTTATTTCAACACGACCCTTATTACGGTCACTTGCACTCCAAGTTCCCTTCCCAAATCTGCTCTCATGAAGTTGTGTGATGTGTTAGCACTTCGTAAAAACCCTTCAGGCTGAGGAAAGGGCTCTAGAGGTAACCACAAACTGCTTTGGGCTAGAAACTGGTATTTTCTAGCCAGAGGGGGCTCCCTCACTCTTAAAAATAAAGACTTGAAGCCCAAAGGAATTTTGAAAATCTTTGGTTGAAGTGTGAATAATCGGACAGGTAATAACACATTATCAATTTATCCTTTTTACTCATTTACTTATGAAAATAAATTGATAAGTATTTCAAGGGCTTGTAAGCATGACTCTGGGATACAAAGATTGGTTGTAACATAGATAAGGTAATCTGAAACAAACAAATTCTTCCTCTACAATAAGACAATGGTGTTTATATAGGAGAAAGACAAACTGAACACAGAAGATAACATGTATGAGTATATATTATTTCATTTGAGATTGAAATGTGAAGACAACTGAAAAAGAGAAGCTAAACTGAATTCTGAATCAACTTACATCAAATACTCATAAAACACATAGAAGAAATAAAACAACTAAACAATAAACAAAACAAATCCCATGCACCATACCGTAAGAATCCTTGGATAGTAAGATCGATGACCCTCAATACATAAGAAACATGCATCATTAATTGATCACACAAGCATCAAATTTATGAAAATTAGCACTAACACCTCTCTCAACCATCAACAACCACTTATGTATTCATTTATCAGAATATATAATCGATACATAGGATCAAAGCATGTTTAGGTTCACTATATCTTCGATCCAACATAGGATCAGTTTAGAACTGAAACAAACATAGTAAACTGTTATTTTTTAAATGATTTTCCTCATGACATAAAACATAAGGCATCTTTTATCCCTTTGAAAAAAAAAACAAACTATTTTAATACAAATTAACTTAAAAAAGTCTTCGAACTAATCATCATGACTAAAATAGTAAAAATAGAAAAAGTTGCTTTTTTGACTATTTAAAAAGCCTGCATAGCAGCTACACAACACTCGAAACTTCATCCTTCTAGAAATGACACGTGGAAAGCTATTAATAAGGTGAGTTGGACACCACACATACCCCACATCGGCATCTTCAAAACCTAACAGGTGCCCATCATCCACCATGCATGAGATAGTTTGGGCACGACCTGCATAGCGAGTAAGCAACGCCTATGCAACAAAAATTCTGCAACTATGCTCTGAGTGCCTTTCAATTCTCCTGAATGTTGTCATGATACTATAAGTTGTTCAACATATTAAAATATTAGGATCTTAAGACAAAATTTGAAATTAAGAAAGGAGGCTTGGTCACTTCCTTTTCCTCTTGCTTGACACTTTCCTGCTAGAAGCATTGTTGCTGGGAGTTTTGGTCTTGGAATTTGGAGTAGTGAAGTCATGTTGCTCAACAGGTGGTGATGAAGTGGGTGTGTCCTTAGTCATGAACTTAGGATCAAATTTGGGAATCTTCATGAGAGGAGGTATCAAAACTACTCCCTCATATCTCTTCAACAATCTACGTGCCTCCTCCAAATCTTGCCTCATACTTCTCAACTGAGCATTCAAGACCAAATTTCTAACATACAAACTTCTGCATTGTCTCCTTATTGGCTGAGACCATTTGACATAATGCTTACTCTTTTCAAGGGCTTTGGATGCTTCTTTGACTTCATGGTCACAATTTTCAAGAATATGTTGAATGTAATTTTTATACTCCAGATTTTGTTGCCTGAATTGATTAACCTAGTATTTACTTTCCTCTAAATACTCTAGGAACCTTTGATACTCTTTCCATTGATTGAATGGGGGTCTTCTAAGAGCCTGAGCTATCTGCTTCATTTGTTGCACATATTTAAATTTTGATTTGAACACATTGACTGCTGGCTCACTAGGCCCCACTACAACATTCTTGGCTTGTTCAGCAAAAGTAACATGCTTTTTATTTCCTTTGGCAACCGTTACAGGTGAATTTGTCTTGTCCTCTGCTGGTTTAATAAATTGTTTTATATCTCTGTTCTTTTTCTCAAGAAATGCTATTCTCATTTGGTTTTTTGACAGTGCCTCTTTCATCTTTGTTATCTTAGGGTCCTCTTCTTTGTACTATACAACACTGTTTCAAGTGGTGCTATGTCCTCCTCATAGTCTGGTTGCACCATTTTTAGGCCCTTTACTTCATCCACTTTATCATCAGCCTGTAAATCGATATGCTTATCTGTAGAAATTTCCACAATTCCTTGAGGGCTGCCTCTTCCTAGATATTTTTGACTCTAGACCTCGTTCTAGGTCTCATCACAAACTCATCTTGAAATGTTCCTTCAATTTTGACTTTAAATTTGGCTTGTTGAGCTAATGTCACCTGTTCTTCTATTTCTTTGTTTGCTTGTCATCCTTGATGCTTTGTAATTTAGCTTTCTTTCTCAATATGCCTACAAGTTCTTGCTTGGCTTGTCACCTTCCTTCTCTATGGGTCTTATCTTCATGACTGAATGGATCTTCTCCTTTTTGGATTTTCTTGATTGGGCTCTTCTTTATCTGTCTTCATTGATGGTGACCCAGTTTGTGGAAATAGATCAATACTTGCAAGAAAATCAGACCAAAGCATTTTCTTCCTTTCAATGACATGCTTAACTAAGATTTTGATTAAAGAAAAATGGAAGAGACTTGAAGCATGGTTATCTTTTTGAATTTGTATTTTGGTGGCCATTCTTTCTAAACTCTTGAGTAGGAAATAAGGGAGGTTCCTTGGCTTGTTTTATGTGAAATTCCATAGTAATCTGAGATGGTACTGATAAATTCTACTGAACCTTCCCTCGCAGGTGAAGTATCTTTGAATAACCTTCGGAAGGTCGACATACTATTCTTGAAGATAAATATTAGGGAAAGTGGAAGGAAACTTGTCTAGATACTCTGGTTTCACAAAATTTTTGTAAGCCAAAATATCTAATTCATCCCCCTTGAACCACTTATCCACTGTTGTAGGCAGGTTGGTTGCATCAATAATAAACTTCTTAGTTAATACAATCTCTAGGTCTCATTGTTTCACTCTGCTATCTTGGAAATTAAGAGAAAATAAACAAGCAAGTTTAGGATTGTGACCTATTTTCTTTATCTTCTGATAGAAAGGAATACACCCTGTGTTCTCAAAAGACACTCTAATGGCAGGAGATGATATGAGCGGGCTCAAAGTGTTGGGTTTGGTGCATACAAGGTCTCCTCCCTTTTTTTTAGTAGCAGGGGCCATCCTATCTCAACACCTATCAGAAATAATTTGACTTTAGGCTAAGGCTACGTGTATAGGCCCAAAGAAATTAATATGGCCAAGGGTGACAACACAATTCTATTTCAGCAATTGTGACAGCAAGATGGTGAAAACATAGTTTATGGGGTCGAATACAAGTAGGATAATTTGAGAATTAAAAGACACCTAACATGAATCCTTCAGGAAATATTCATCATCAAAATTTCATGTCCATAGCAATGTGACATCACATTAAAGGGCAAAACTATGTTTTTCAAACAAAACAGAGTGTGCACAACAGAAAATTTCTGGGAGGAACTCTTATCACCCCAAGAAACTCACCTAGGTTGTATATCAGTGATGCTCAGGAACATTACAAATTCAACAATTATGTTGGATAAAATGATGGATAAATGGAAGATATGCTGCACATTCAAGCCAGATAACCACTCCTACTATGATTACCCCAGACATGGGTGAAGACCCCTAAACTACAAGGCTTTTAGCCACCAACTACTCACAGTTTAAGGTAAAGTTGATGATGGAAAAGTGTGATTACACCAGCAGATGCACATGACCCTGTGATGGCCAGCTGCAACCAGTTAGAAGATCTGTGAAACTATTATTCAATACACAAACAGGATGACAACTCCCTGATATTGAAACAACAACAATCTGCAAGCAATTTTCAATGAATCACTAAATTATAACACAGAGGTGAGATGACAACCCCTCTGATGTTAAACATTTACATCACATCAAACAAATGCAAAGCAGGCACAGCCTGGAACATAGAAGAAGTGAGAAGTGAGCAAGTGACAACAAAAGAAGCTTGTATTAGTTGGAAATCAAGACCAGAAGCTGTAGGTCTCATAGTATTTACAGTCTCCAGAAGTTAAAGGCTACAACAAACTATCATTCATCAAAACACTCATCAACCTGATTACATCTCTGTTCTGGGTATATATGGTGTTACATTACAAAATATCTCTGCTAAACAATGCGTGGAGGGATCATAAAGGATCACCAACCGCATGTACATTTAGAAATGGGCCTCTGATACAAATCTGTTTGTGTTTGCAGATGGATTCTGTTGGCAATAATACTGAGAGGGGGGGGTGAATCAGTATTATATAATTCTTTTAATAAATCTTCTTTGTTTGTTCTTTGAATTATTTTTGCATGTTAGTACCATAAAATAATGAGCATGAACAAAAGAAAACAGATAGTCACACCAAAGAACACAAGATGTAAGGTGGAAACCCAATGTGGGTGAAAACCACCTGCTGCAATATGTCTCTATCTTCTTTCAAATTAGAAACTCCTTTTACAATGGTTTTGTACTGGTGCAGTCCTTTACCAGTACGCAGGCTGCAACCTGCAGAGAGCTACAACTCTCTCTCGTTTTCCAGTCTCTCCTGGAAGGGAGCTACAACCCCCTACTTCTTTTCATAAAGCATCAAATGATCATCAAGTACATAAAGGTTACAGTCCACTACAGTTATCAGATCAACAATAACAGAACTAACCCAGAACACCTTATCAACAGAAAAATTCAATCAACAGAACATTTTAAGACAGGGACGCAGTTTTCCCTTATGTGGCCTGCGTGCCCACGCACTGTTCCTTCAACCGCACTGCGTACTATTACTGCAGGGACGCACCCAAAAATACTATCGCGCCGCGTACTTTTACTATGCGGACGCACCTGAACCTTAGTCGCTCTGCGTACCGACGCAGCTCTCCTTCTTCTGCTCTGCGTACCGACGCAGGTCTCCTATGTCTGCTCTGCATACCGACGCAGATCTCCTGTTTCTGCACTGCGTACCCCCGGGCATAGATGATTTCAAGACTTCAGAAGTAACCCAGACAGTCAGATCTACAGATCTGAACATGCGCCGAAGAGATCTCGGTCCATCAGTAGATTCGCCTTGTTTAGATCTAGACCAGATCTAGCCCTCATAAGATATTCAACCCAAAACTTGCACAAGCCAAATGAACTCCTTTGCTTTATATAGGCAAGCTCCTCCTAAAATCATGGAACAATACCACGAGCCGACACCATAGTAACCCAATACCGTCGGCTAAATACCAAGAGTAACACATAAGAAAACCCCACATGTGAATTTCTTTGCCTTGAAATGTGTGCACTGGGGGTACGCACCTCCTGAACGGCTGGCCTGCGTATCTGGACGCGGTCCCTGCATGGTGTACCTGCGGGTACGCACCTTCTGAACTGATTTCCTGCGTACTTCTTAATTTTCAATAAATTGAGAGCCTTGCCACGGGAGTTGCCATCAAGTACAACATCTGTAACATATAGCCATACCAGAAACATAATGCCAAAAATCTCCCCCTTTGGACTTGATGGCAACCTCTCAAACTTCAGCTTCATTCTCCCCCTTTGACATCAAGGGCAAAGGGGTATGCTCCCCCTAAGATCATGCTCCCCCTGAATATGAACCAGATCTGCAACAAAGAACCATAATCCACCATGAAAGAGATAGAGACATATTGCAGCTACTTCCAAGATCTCCTTCTGCACATCCTCCATAATGCCAACAATGCATTATATGCTCCCCCTGAACCTGTACCGTCAATCAAAAGAGGTTCAGCAATAAGATGATGCATCAACAACCCCCAGCTTTTGCCTGAGGTATTCAAAAGTGTCCCTGGGCAATGGTTTGGTGAGAATATCAGCAACTTGTTCCTTAGAAGGAACATACTCCAACTTGACCTTCTGTTCAAGCACTTGTTCCCGAAGAAAATGATACTTGATTGGTATGTGCTTGGTTTTTGAATGCATAACAGGATTCTTTGAGATGCTGATTGCACTTGTGTTATCACATAAGATGGGGATTGGTGGAGTACAAGTGATTTGAAAATCCTGCAAAGTCTGCATCATCCAAAGGAGTTGGGTGTAACAAGATGCAGCAGCAATATATTCCGCTTCAGCTGTAGACAAGGCAATCGAACTCTGTTTCTTGTTGAACCAAGATACCAGCCTGGAACCCATAAAGAACGCACCACCACTTGTGCTCTTCCTATCATCCACGCTTCCGGCCCAATCTGCATCTATATAAGCATGAAGTGTGAGATCTGTATCTCTGGGATACCATAAGCCATAATTTTGAGTCCCTTGAAGGTATTTGAAAATTCTCTTCACTGCCTGAAGATGAGTCTCCTTCGGGTTTGCCTGAAATCTTCCAACTATTCCAACTGCATGCATGATGTCCGGTCGGGTACCTGTCAAATAAAGTAAACTTCCAATCATAGATCTGTACGTTGGTTGATATACTGCTGCAGATTCATCATTTGCACTGAGGCTACATCCTGTGACCATGGGTGTACATACTGGTTTTGCATCTTCCATACCATATTTCTTCAAAATCTGCTTGAGATATTTGGTTTGAGATAAAAAGATTCCTCCTTCTTTTTGTTGGATTTGCAAACCAAGGAAATATGTCAGTTCTCCTAGCAAGGACATTTCAAATTCTTTCTGCATGACCGAGGCAAAGCTTTGACTCATAGCTTCTTCATTGCTCCCAAAAATAATGTCATCTACATACACAACAAGTATTAGCAATTTGTCATTTTCAACTTTTATATAAAGATTGCTATCTGCCGATCCTTTTGAAAAGCCTTGTTGATGAAGATATTTGTCCAAACGGTAGTACCAAGCCCTTGGAGCTTGTTTGAGACCATAGAGAGCCTTTTTCAATCTGCATACAAGATTTGTATCATTTCCAAGAATGAACCCATCTGGCTGTTCAATGTACACTTCTTCTTCCAAGTCTCCATTCAGAAAGGCTGATTTCACGTCCATTTGAAATACTTTGAAGTTTTGAAAACTTGAGAGAGCAACGAACATTCGGATGGCCTCAAGTCTTGCAACAGGAGCAAAGGTTTCTTCAAAGTCTATTCCTTCTTGTTGTGCATACCCTTTACACACAAGTCTGGCTTTGTTTCTAATTACTTCTTCTTTCTGCCCCATAATCTGAGATTCTGGATGATTCTTCTGAACATATCTGGATGGAGTCTTTTCTTCTATTCTTGTTTGCTCCTCTGGTTCTTCTTCTTCATCATTTTGTCGTTGGGGGTAGCCTTCATCTTCTTAGATGTCTTCATGATGTACTTGCCTAGGAATGTATCCCTTTTCATCAACCACTACATCAATGCTGTCAACAATTCTGCCAAGTCTTTTATTGTAGCATTTGTATGCTTTGCTATGTGGAGAGTAACCAAGAAGAATGCCTTCATCTGCTCTAGGTTCAAGTTTTTCGAGCTGTTCATCCGTATTCTTGATATAGCATTTGCTCCCAAAGATTTTGAAGTGCTTTACCGAAGGAGTCCTACCACTCCAGAGCTCATGAGGAGTTTGAGTGCTATTCACCTGGACATTTGTTTTGTTGAGAATAACAACCGCAGCATGTGCAGCTTCACCCCAGAAGGTTGCGGGAGTTCCTGACTCATCAAGCATAGCACGAGCCATTTGTTGGATTGTTCTGTTCATCCTTTCCACAACTCCATTTTGTTGAGAAGTTCTTGCTGTAGAGAATTCTCTTCTTATCCCATGTTCTTCATAGAAATCGAAAAATTCATTTGAAGTAAATTCCCCACCTCTATCAGATCTGAGGCACTTAATTTGTGACCTGATTGATTTTCAACCAAGGCTTTGAAGGATTTGAATTTTTTGAATGCTTCATCTTTGTGCTTCATAAGTCCTAACCAGACAAACCTGGAGAAATCGTCAATGAATAATATCAAGTATTCTTCTCCTCGAGGTGTTCTTTTCCTGAAAGGACCGCATGTATCTGTATGTACTAGCTCAAGAGGCATGGTAGCTGATCCTTCTTTCTCTGGAAAGTTAGTTCTGGTTTGTTTTCCAAACTGACATGATTTGCATATGGTGTTGTCAGGAATTTTGATATCTGGAAGATCACGAACTGCCTGATATTTGCATGCTTTCCTTATTTGTGAAAAGCTTAGATGTCCCAACCTCCGATGCCATAACTAGTGCTCATCATCCTTGCTCAGATAGCATTGTTGTTGTCCTTCTTCAAATATGTACAGATTATTTGGAGTTCTTTTGCCTTTGATCACTGTTTTACCTGTATCAAGATCACGAACAAAACATCCATTTGATCTGAATATAACCTCGGTTCTTTGATCACACATCTGGCTGACACTTAGAAGATTATGCTTCAATCCATCAACATACAAAACATTTCCAGCCTTTACCTTTTCTTTTAACTGAGCAATGCCTTTTCCTTTTATAGTTGCAGGGGTATCATTTCCAAAAGAGACTTTCTTTCCCTTTTCTAGAGTAGAATAAGACTCAAGTTTTTCTTTATCACCTGTCATATGCTTCGAACATCCACTGTCAATGTACCATAGATTTTCCTGTCCCTCTGCATAAAATGCTATCCCACATCTTTCTGTTTGAGGTTCCTTTATTCTCCATGTTTTGGTGCTTGAGGCTTGTTCCTTTTTCTGCTGAAACCTGCTCCTGCATTCAGAGTCTTCATGACCAAAGTTATTGCAAATAGAACATTCAACTTCATTTTTAAGAACCGAAAAGTTGTTATAGGTCCTGTTTGTAATCCCCGTCATATTTCTTTGTTTTTGAGCTTCCCTAGTCATGATCGTTTTATATGCAACACATTGAGCTGCTTTGTGACCAAAGTTATGGCAAGAAAAGCATTGTCCATTGAAGAAACTTCTGCGGTTATCGAATCTACCAGCCAACTGATTGTAATTTCTATTTTCATCTATTCTTGAACCAAATTGAGAAGATTTTACCTGTGGTTGGTTTTAGCTTTTGTTCACCCTCAAGATGGATTGCCCCTCATAGTTTCTGTTCTACTTTACCTCATGATCTTCATTGTTCTTTTGCTCATTTCTTCTTGCTGCATCAAGATAACTTTTTGAGGTGGATGCTTGAGAAGTTTCTCCATTATAGCCCAGACCTGTCTTGTTTAGTGGAGACCGCTGCACATTGATAATCTCATCCAAAGTTTCAGATCCTTTGGCAAACTTGAGATTAATAGCTTTTGTTTTCTCAATCTCTTTTCTAAGACCAACAATTTCACCTTCTTATTTTTCAAGATGTTTTTCCTTTTCATCAATTTGAAATTGTAGAGTATCAATGATCATGTTCTTTTCTTCTATGCATCTCTTGAGTCTAGTAATTTCATCATAAAGTTTATCCACATCTATAGCATCCATATAATCATCATCCTCAAATGCCATTAACAACTTATATTCATTACCTTGTTCATCTTCATCACTGTTTGATAGACCATCACTATCTTCATGAGTGTAGTAGCTTTTCTTATTTGCGTTCTGTTTCTTGTTCCATCTAGCAGGTTCCTTTCCTTTATCCTTATAAGGACATTTTGCAGCATAATGACCTACTCTTCCACAAGCAAAGCATTTAAAAGGTAACTTACCTCTAAACCTTCCAGAACCCCTTTGAAGATTTCTGACAAAATTTGATTCTTCTTCCTTTTCTTCCGGGACGTGGCTTGCTTCATAATAATCTCCTTTGCCTGATGCTTTGAAAGCAACTTCTCTTCTGTCTGATGGACCTCCCTTTCTCATTTCATAAGCAGTTAGAATTCCATGTAGCTGAGACATAGTAAGAATTCGAAGATTTTCTTTTTCTTCTATTGTAGATACTTTAGATTCAAACTTGGGGGACAATGATCTTAGGACCTTTTCAACCACAATAGCCTCTTTTATTTCTTCACCCAAATTCTTCATACAATTAACAACCTCATCTACCTGAAGAAAATAGTTAGCCACACTTTCATCATTATACATCTTGAGAGTCTCATACTGAATTCTGAGAGTTTGAAGTTTAGCACGCTTTACCTGTTCGTCTCCTTCATAGCTCGTGACAATTTTGTCCCATATCTCTTTTGCGGATTTATAGTGCATTACCTTCATGAATTCTGATTGAGATATACATCCTAATAGAGTACTGACTGCTTTTGCATTTGTTTCATACTTCTTTTTCTCGGCTGCATCTGTAGGAGTAGCTGAAGGAAAGGCATAGCCTGTCTCTACGATGTCCCAAACTTCTGTACCAAGAGATTGAAGATAGGCAGTAACTCTTACCTTCCAAGAATTGAAATTTGTCCCATCAAAAACCGGTGGCCTGATTGATGTTTCTCTCTCGTAGTTGCTCATGATGAACGATCTACCTTCAAGCGATCAAGCTTCTCTGAAGGACCTGCTCTGATACCAATTGTTGGAAATAATACTGAGAGGGGGGGTGAATCAGTATTATACAATTCTTTTAATAAATCTTCTTTGTTTGTTCTTTGAATTATTTTTGCATGTCAGTACCATAAAATAATGAGCATGAACAAAAGAAAACAGATAGTCACACCAAAGAACACAAGATGTAAGGTGGAAACCCAATGTGGGTGAAAACCACCTGCTGCAATATGTCTCTATCTTCTTTCAAATTAGAAACTCCTTTTACAATGGTTTTGTACTGGTGCAGTCCTTTACCAGTACGCAGGCTGCAACCTGCAGAGAGCTACAACTCTCTCTCGTTTTCCAGTCTCTCCTGGAAGGGAGCTACAACCCCCTACTTCTTTTCATAAAGCATCAAATGATCATCAAGTACATAAAGGTTACAGTCCACTACAGTTATCAGATCAGCAATAACAGAACTAACCCAGAACACCTTATCAACAGAAAAATTCAATCAACAGAACATTTTAAGACAGGGACGCAGTTTTCCCTTCTGTGGCCTGCGTGCCCACGCACTGTTCCTTCAACCGCACTGCGTACTATTACTGCAGGGACGCACCCAAAAATACTATCGCGCCGCGTAATTTTACTATGCGGACGCACCTGAACCTTAGTCGCTCTGTGTACCGACGCAACTCTCCTTCTTCTGCTCTGCGTACCGACGCAGGTCTCCTGTGTCTGCTCTGCGTACCGACGCAGATCTACTGTTTCTGCACTGCGTAACCCCGAGCATAGATGATTTCAAGACTTCAGAAGTAACCCAGACAGTCAGATCTACAGATCTGAACATGCGCCGAAGAGATCTCGGTCCATCAGTAGATTCGCCTTGTTTAGATCTAGACCAGATCTAGCCCTCATAAGATATTCAACCCAAAACTTGCACAAGCCAAATGAACTCCTTTGCTTTATATTGGCAAGCTCTTCCTAAAATCATGGAACAATACCACGAGCCGACACCATAGTAACCCAATACCGCCGGCTAAATACCAAGAGTAACACATAAGAAAACCCCACATGTGAATTTCTTTGCCTTGAAATGTGTGCACTGGGGGTACGCACCTCCTGAACGGCTGGTCTGCGTATCTAGACGCGGTCCCTACATGGTGTACCTGCGGGTACGCACCTTCTGAACTGATTTCCTGCGTACTTCTTAATTTTCAATAAATTGAGAGCCTTGCCATGGGAGTTGCCATCAAGTACAACATCTGTAACATATAGCCATACCAGAAACATAATGCCAACAGATTCGACCTTCTCTAGTGCTCTGCAGTCCTCCTTGGGTAGGTGGCATGTAATATGAATGAAACCCATAACCATTGAATGCTCTGAACTGCTCGAGGTTGTCCTGTTTCCTTCTCGGCCATGCTGTTGATTAATTGCAGTTGTTGAACATTAACTGCATAGAATGCTGAATACTGGCCACCTTCTGTCTCTGTCTCTCAACAAATTGTATCCTGGGCACTGTCATATGGCGGAATAGGTCTTTGGGCCCTTGTGTCTCTCTTTAAATGGCAAACCGTGGCTGTTTTGGTTATACATAGTGGAACGCTGCAATCCTGCTAATTCCCGCCCATCACTGCTTCATTTGGACTTTAAAAGTCCTCATGCATGGTTCAATCATCTATCGGGTCCGCCATTCGGGTCACAATCGCATATCATAGCCGGCTTCTCCCTTTATTTGAAAATCTATAAAAAACGCTGCAAAACACAGAGAATTGCTTCCTTCCGGACTTTAAATATTAAATAATTTTGTTTCGGAAATCCATCGAGTCCAGGACTCATCGCATCGGCACTCATCATGCGAACAGGTAATGCACCCTTGGTTTCCCCGATTGCGATCTGCCGACGTGATCTGGGCCGATACCTTGCTTTTCTTTCTATTTGAAAATCCATGAAAACATTGAAAAACATGAAAAAACGCCTCCGACGAACCTGAAAATATATATATTTTACTTCCCAGACCCTTTCGGGTCCGAGCTCATTGCTATCGGCTCTTGCCCAAGGCTTCCTTTGTATTTCCTTTATATAAGGAAAATGCGCCAAATACATTGAAAAAGGCTTGCGCGCGGACTTGAAATTCTAATAAAAATCCTTTGTAATGCCATCGGGTCTGACCCATCGGGTCGCATGCATGCCTTATACAAAAGCCCCGCCCCTTTGGTTTTGCCGATAGCGAAATGCCGATGCGATCTGGGCCGTTAATTAGTGCACGCGATTAACAGTCCAAATGGAATCGTTATATCACAATCGCAATGCCATCGATGTTTGTGTTGATACTGCCGATGCAACCCGCCAATGCGACCCGCCGATCCGATCATCGGCGATCACTGATCGGTGGTGTCCTGCGCCACTTTGTAAGTCCTCCTATGCGGCCCGCCGATTCGATCATCGGTGATCGCTGATCGGCAGTGTCTTGCGTCGCTGCCACTTCCTGCCTACGCCGATTGCGACCCGCCGATGCGATCTGGACCGTTGATCGACCAGATCGAATGACTGTCGTGAATTTGGACGTTTAAGCCTACGATTTGGGTTTGTGCATGGTTTTGGAGTGTTTTTGCCTCCCGATAATGTATTTCCACCCTCCCAAGGGCTTCCCTCTTGCGATAGTTTTGATCGGTGGAAGGCCTTAAGAGAATTTTGAACACTTTTATGTATGCCCTGAACCCTTTTGAGCACCCCCAAGCAGATCAAGCCTGTCTCTAACCATAGGGAATCCTTGCTGTATAGCAGAGCTAACACTGGCTCCTTCTGGGGATGAGATCCTCCCTGTGAGGTCTCAAGAACCTGCAGATCAATGCCTTTCCAGCAGCAAACAAATTAGCCAAAATTCCTAGTGTTCCATTGGGCATGGAGTCTACTACACCTATACTAAAAACTGATAAAAGCACAATATTTACAGCTTTAAGGCCAAAGACCTTAAATCACATAAATTTTCAAAAACCGCCCATTAACTGGGCCATCAAAAATTGTCTCTCCTCCCATACTTTTCAGTATGAAGGTGTTGTTCCCTTGAATCTGTGAAATGATGAAAGGGCCTGTCCAGAGAGCATCAAATTTCCCATGATTGCCTTTCTTTTCTTTAAATGCATCCCATTTCAGAACCAAATCCCCAACCTGCAAATTATTTCTTTTTGCCTTCTTGTCAAAGACTTCCTTGATCTTTTTCTGATGTGTTGTAGCTTTTTCAACCAACTGCTCTCTAATCTGATACAACTCTGTTAAATCAGTGATTCTGTTTGCCACATCATCTTCTTCATCCTGCGCTGTTTGGAGCAACTTTGCCATAGGGAGGGTAAGTTGAATTGGAAAAATAACATCAGTACCATATACCAGCTTGAAGGGAGAACTGCCTGTAGATTTCTTGATGGTCACCCTGTCCGCCCAAAGTGCATACTTGAGCTTGGCATCCCAATTCTTCTTATTATCCTCTAACAGCTTCTTAATTATCCTGATCAGACTTTTATTAGAGGATTCTGCTAGACCATTCCCTTGAGGGTAATAGGAGGTGGAATGAACAAGTTTAATGCCCATTGAATCACACATTTCCACCAACTCTTTTGCCCTGAAGGCTGCTGCGTTATCTGTTATTAGCTTATGTGGGCAACCAAATCTGCTTAAAATGTTTTCTGTTAAAAATTTGATAACCACATTATGATCAACTTTCCTTTTAGGGATTGCTTCAATCCATTTTGTAAAATAATTAGTGGCAACTAATATCCACCTGTGCTAGCCACTGGAGTGTGGGTTGATTTCACCAATGAAATTCAAGCCCCACTGCTGAAAAGGTCCTTTTGCAATTATTGGTTTTAGGGGCAGGGATTTTAATTGCTGCTTACCTTCAAATTTTTGGCACTTGTCGCAGGATTTAACAAAAACAAATGCATCAGAAAATAAAGAGGGCCAATAGTACCCAGCTCTAAGAATCTTATGGGCTGTATTTCTCCAATAATGATGTCCTCCACACATGCTGTTATGGAATTGCTGCATAACCTCTATTGACTGTTCTTTGTCCAGGCATCTTAAAAGCACTCCAGATGGATCCCTCCAGTAGAGCAAGCTATCATTGATGCAAAATTTCGTTGCCTTGAGCTTTAAAGTTCTTGCTTGACTTTGAGAAAATTATGAAGGGACTTCTAACTTTAGAAGGAAATTGACTATTGCAGCATACTAACTACATGAAGCTAGATTCTCGGCCACTGACTGTTCTCTGTGCGATTCAACTGTTTCATCTTCTTCTGTTTGACCATTTTCAGCCATAGTGAACAAGAAATCAATGTCCAAAGACCTGCAATTTTCTTCAGCCAATAACTTAGCAAGCCCCTGACCTCTTACCAGCTTGGTGGGCTTCAACTCTATGTTAAATTCTGTCATTTTTGCAATCCATTTTGCTCTTTTTCCATCAACATCAGGCTGCGTTAAGACATCCTTTATTGCAGCGGAAGGCACGTATGCAATTATCTTGGAATGCAAGATATACAGTCTGGAAGCTTTCAAAGATTTGATAAGAGCATATGCCTGCTTTTCAATAATATCATACCTTAGTTCAACATCTCTCAAATTCTTGCTGAAAAAAGCCACTGGATGCTCTTGACCTTCTTCATCTTGCTGCAACAGAACAACTGCAATGGTATCCTTAGAGGCAAATGAAAACAAGTGAAACTCCTTGCTATAGTCAGGGCTTATTAAAGTAGGAGCTTCCATAATAGCCTTCTTAATGGACTCAAAAGATTTTCTTGCTGCATCAGTCCATTTTACCTCTGCTCCCTTTTTCAACATAGAGGTTACGTGCTTGACTAGCTTTGCAAAATTCGGAATGAACCTCCTTACAAAGTTAATTTTGCCCAGAAAAGACTGTATGTCTTTCTTTGATCTTGGGAGAGTCAAAGCCTGAATTGCTCTGACTCTTTCTGGGTCAATTTGAACACCTGCAGCAGAGACTACATGCCCCAACAGTTTGCCTTCTTCCAAAGCAAATTGGGATTTCTTGGGATTGACTGAAATTCCAAACCTCCTGCACTTCAAAAACACCTTTTTCAAATGCTGTAAATGATCATGATGGCTGCTGGAATAAACTGTTATGTCATCAAGGTAGATTAGCACAAATTTTTCCTTCTCTCCCACAAAAGCTATATCCATAGCTCGCTGAAAGGTGGCTCCAGCATTCATCAGCCCAAACGGCATTTTGGCATACATGAACGTGCCCCAAGGAGTGGTAAATGCAGTCTTCTCTTGATCATCTGGGTGCACAACGATTTGATTAAAGCCTGAAAATCCATCTATAAAAGACATTACTTTGGCACCTGAGACTTGTTGCAACAAATGCTCCATTTTTGGCAGAGGATAATTATCCTTTTTGGAACATTTATTTAGATTCCTGAAATCAACACACAGTCTGATTTCTCCATTCTTCTTCCTCACAACAACCAGATTGGCCACCCATTTAGAATATCTGAGAGGCACTATAATCTTAGCAGCCATCAACTTTTTAATTTCTTTCTCAACCAGAGGAAGGAGCATAGGATTCATTGGTCTCAGTTTCTGTTTGAAAGGAATGGTGTCTTTCTCAAGCGGAATTTTATGCTGAATTATATTCTTGTCATATGTTTTCAAATCATTGTACTCCCAAGCGAACACATCAACAAATTGCCTCATTAATTTGCAGTATTCCGCACTCTGGTTAGCAGATAGATTTGTAGACAGATTTATAAATTTGGGCTGACCTGGGCTTCCTATATCATGCTTACAAACTGCAGATTGATCTTCTTTTTGGGCAGCTTTGTAAGGCACATCATTGTGGTCAAACAATCTTTCAAGAGGAATTAGGCCCTTAGGAATATGGTTACTAGGAAGCTGGACTATGCTATTCTTTCCAATCTTATTTGTAAACTGGGACTTGGGATCTTCTAACAAGGCATCATTATTTTGGTCAATTTGCATTTCAGAGAACTCATCAATGACTTGAAGGAACCTATTTAACTCGTCATCGTCATCAAAAACCTTCCAATGGTGGACATTATCAGGCAAGGAGGGTCTATACTTCATTTGTACCTCATAAACTAGTTTGGGAGGCGATGGAGGGATGAACAAACTAGCTGAAACAGCAAGGGAGTCGGCAAGCTGATTTTGGGCTATAGGAATGTATGAAATGCAGAAAAATTCAAAGAATTTTTTGACTCTCCATACCTCATCTCTGTATGCTCTCAGCCTCGGATGCTTTGCTTGGAATGTTTTATTTACTTGCTGAATTATCAGATCAACATCTCCAAATACCTTCAGATTTTTTATTCCTCTGTCTTTGGCTGCATGAAGGCCCAACAACAGTGCTTCATATTCTGCTATGTTGTTTGTCACCTGAAAAACCAGCTTTAGAGACAATTGAACTCTTTCTTGTTGTGGAGATACTAGCACCACCCCTGCTCCTGCAGTCTCCTTGGTACATGCTCCATCAAAGAACATCTCCCAAATCTGACTTCCTATATCATGCTCGGCCTGATCTGTTGGTTTCCTGATCTGCAATGAGGCCTTCTGAGATTCTTCTATTTGGAGAATGCATGCTCCAAAATCAGTGTCCACTGCATATATGGGATGGTTTGTAGGATTCTTCTCATCACTAATGATATATGCCAGCTGTGCTTCTCTATATAACCTCCTGCTTTCTCCTCCAAACACTGGGACAGTTGCATAAGATAGATCATTCTGTAATGTCCCACCTAGTCTCTTAATCCACCCTCTAGACAACAGCATACCAAACTTCGGAGGGACATCAACCACCACTATATCCATCATCATACTCTTCATGGGCAGCTGGGTTAAGGTAATGGCCAGATCCTTAATTAATCCAAGGCATTTTACCTTCCTTGAATCAAAAGAGAACAAATCATGATAGGGTCTAGTGATATCAAGGCCTAACTCTTCCATGACAGTTTTAGGCATTAGATTGTGGCTGGCCCCTGTGTCTAGCAGGCAATTGTGGAGGATTTTATCATGGATAGTTAATGAAACATAGAAAGATGGAGAACTGTTATCAGCAGGTTCAATCATGGGGCTAAGCACAATAGCAGGCTTGTCATCTTGCAAATTGACAGAGTCAATGGAGGTTTGTTTAGATTCTAGTTCAAGGGCTTCAAGGATGGGTTTTCTAAATAATTCACTTCTCACCAACTCAGCCAGAGGCACATCTATTTTCAATTTCTGAACTTCTGACTCAAAACTGAAAGAGGAGAATAATTTATCAACAATTTTTACCTCTTGAACTGGAGCTTTGAGGGTGACAGGATCAGCTGTTGGTCTTCTTTGCCTGGTATTCTGTGGCGCTGTTTGGGCAGCAACTTCTTGTGCAACATTTTCTTTGGTATTCTTTGCATTGGATCTTAGATTATATTTTTGCTGCTGCTCACCAGATTGCAGAACAACACCGCTGTCCCACCTCTGACTGTTTTGCTCTTGCAGCAATGACTCTTCATATTCGGCCAATGTTAAAAACGCAGCGCTGCCTTTATCTTCCATGCAGTGAATTTCATCCTCATCTTCTTCAAATTTTTCTCCCTCCATGACTACATTTTGAAAAGGAGCCTTAACTTTATGATCTTCTTTTGCTTCTTCACCCCTTTGCATAATTTGTAGCTGCTCATTTGCCTTTCTGAATGGGTTTGGATTTCTTGGAGCAAATGTGTTTTGCTGCCTTGTTTTCCCTGAATTTTGCTCAACTTTTAGCTTTGAAATTTCAGTAGCCAATGACTCTATCATCTTAGTCATTTTGTCTAACTTAGGCTCTAAAGTTGAAGCAGGGGAAGAAGAAGCCTCACCTCTCAGCCTTCTTCTATCAACTTGACTCTTTAACTTCTCTGCTGCCATAATATTGGATTCCACCTCCAGGGCTGCTTCTTACATATCACCCAAAGTAGCACATCGTCTTTCTCTCAACAATAAGCAGAAATCAGGGTCAAAAGCATTGGCATATGTGAGTTTGGCGGTGGTGGGGGTAGGCTTTACCTCAGCTGGTATTTTACTATACATTTTATTAAATCTTTTATTGAAGTCAGGCAAAGACTCACCCTTTTCTCTTTTCAAGTTTCCAAACTCAGTATGATAATACAACAAGTCCTTCTTATCTCCCCATTGCTTCAAAAATACATCATCTAATGCTTCAATATCTGTTATAGATCTCTGGGGTAATTCTCTAAACCACTTCCTAGCCTCTCCATCAAGGCTCTGGACAAAAACTCTCATCCATACATCATTCTCACTTATATCTAAATTATCAGCATAACTGTAAAAAGCTTCAAGATGTTCTTCTGTTGTCACTCCCTCTGTTCCAGTAAATTTAGGCATATATTTTTGATATTCTCCCACAGGCATAGGATTTAGAGGCACAGGCAATACCAAAGGTCCATATCTAGCAGCAACAATCCTCTCAATCCTAGTGGGTGCTTGCTGTCCTGCCATATTTGGAATATGTGGAAGAATACTAACAGATGGAGCAGTAGGAAATAATGCAATGGATGGCAGAGATATTGGGATGTTTTGGACAATATGGGAAGCTTTCCTTGGACTGAGATTCAAAGGGGAACTAACTGCACAAGGGGCTGAACTAATCTCTGAAGGAATTTTTTTATTAACAGTGCTGGGCTCTAAGACTTCAAACTGTAATTCTCCAGCTATGAATTCATCTTTCAGAGATAAATCAGAGCTTTTAGGCTTATCTGATCCTGATGCCCCTTTCTTTAATGATTTCTTCGATTTAACAATTCTCTCAGGGTCATGCAATGGTTCAGCTGGAGATTTCTAAGGATTTCTTCGAGTATGCCTCACAAACTGAGCCAGAACTTCAATGTGGAGTCGCCAAAGGATGGTCTTCCACCAATGGAGTCGCCAGACAGATGATTACAACCAACGTTTGTGTTCAAACCTTGTCTGTCATCAAAGCTTGAAACTATGTCATTCTCCCAGGGAAGCTTGAGCTCCGATTCTCCCCTCCCCGGCAACAGCGCCAATTAATGTTATCACCCCAAGAAACTCACCTAGGTTGTATATCAGTGATGCTCAGGAACATTACAAATTCAACAATTATGTTGGATAAAATGATGGATAAATGGAAGATATGCTGCACATTCAAGCCAGATAACCACTCCTACTATGATTATCCCCAGACATGGGTGAAGACCCCCAAACTACAAGGCTTTTAGCCACCAACTACTCACAGTTTAAGGTAAAGGTGATGATGGAGAAGACTGATTACACCAGCAGATGCACAGGACCCTGTGATGGCCAGCTGCAACCAGTTAGAAGATCTGTGAAACTATTATTCAATACACAGACAGGATGACAGCTCCCTGATATTGAAACAACAACAATCTGCAAGCAATTTTCAATGAACCACTAAATTATAACAAAGAGGTGGGATGACAGCCCCTCTGATGTTAAACATTTACAGCACATCAAATAAATGCAAAGCAGGCACAGCCTGGAACATAGAAGAAGTGAGAAGTGAGCAAGTGACAGCAAAAGAAGCTTGTATTAGTTGGAAATCAAGACCAAAAGCTGCAGGTCTCATAGTATTTACAGTCTCCAGAAGTTAAAGGCTACAACAAACTATCATTCATCAAAACACTCATCAACCTGATTACATCTCTGTTCTGGGTATATATGGTGTTACATTACAAAATATCTCTGCTAAACAATGCGTGGAGGGATCATAAATGGTCACCAACCACATTTACACTTAGAAATGGGCCTCTGATACAAATCTGACTGTGTTTGGAGATGGATTTGACCCTCTCTGGTGCTCTGCAGTCCTCCTTGGGCAGGTGGCGTGAAATATCAATGAAACCCATAACCATTGAATGCTCTGAACTGCTCGAGGTTGTCCTGTTTCCTTCTCGGCCATGCTGTTGATTAATTGCAGTTGTTGAACATTAACTGCATAGAATGCTGAATACTGGCCACCTTCTGTCTCTGTCTATCAGCAAATTGTATCCTAGGCGTTGTCATATGGCGGAATAGGTCTTTGGGCCCTTGTGTCTCTCTTTAAACGGCAAACCGTGTCTGTTTTGGTTATACATAGTGGAACGCTGCAATCCTGCTAATTCCCGCCCATCACTGCTTCATTTGGACTTTAAAAGTCCTCAGGCATGGTTCAATCATCTATCGGGTCCGCCATTCGGGTCGCAATCGCACATCATAGCCAGCTTCTCCCTTTATTTGAAAATCTATAAAAAACGCTGCAAAACACGAAGAATTGCTTCCTTCTGAACTTTAAATATTAAATAATTCTGTTTCGGAAATCCATCGAGTCCGGGACTCATCGCATCGGCACTCATCATGCGAACAGGTAATGCACCCTTGGTTTCCCCGATTGAGATCTGCCGATGCGATCTGGGCCTATACCTTGCGTTTCTTTCTATTTGAAAATCCATGAAAACATTGGAAAACATGAAAAAATGCCTTCGACGAACCTGAAAATATATATATTTTACTTCCCGGACCCTTTCGGGTTCGGGCTCATCGCTATCGGCTCTTGCCCAAGGCTTCCTTTGTATTTCCTTTATATAACGAAAATTCGCCAAATACATTGAAAAAGACTTGCGCGCGGACTTGAAATTCTAATAAAAATCCTTTGTAATGCCATCAGGTCCGACCCATCAGGTCGCATGCATGCCTTATACAAAAGCCCCGCCCCTTTGGTTTTGCCGATAGCGAAATGCCGATGCGATCTGGTCCGTTAATCAGTGCACGCGATTAACGGTCCAGATGGAATCGCTATCTCGCAATCGCAATGCCACCAATGTTTGTGTTGATACCGCCGATGCAACCCGCCGATGCGACCCGCCGATCCAATCATCGGTGATCGCTGATCGGTGGTGTCCTGCGCCACTTTGTAAGTCCTCCTATGCGGCCCGCCGATCCGATCATCGGCGATCGCTGATCGGCGGTGTCCTGCGTCGCTGCCACTGCCTGCCTGCGCTGATTGCGACTCGCCGATGCGATCTGGACCGTTGATCGGCCAGATCGAACGGCTGTCGCGAATTTAGACCTTTAAGCCCGCGATTTGGGTTTGTGCATGGTTTTGGAGTGTTTTTTCCTCTCGATAATGTATTTCCGCCCTCCCAAGGGCTTTCCTCTTGCGATAGTTTTGCCCTAAACCTTTTTGAGCACCCCCAAGCGGATCAAGCCTGTCTCTAACGATATGGAATCCTTGCTATATAGCAGAGCTAACAGGAACATACAAAATTTCGAGAGCAGTAACCAGGATAAATATAAATGATAATTTTAGGAAAGGTGACAGAATTCCTACCTCTCCAATCCTTGTAGTCAAATTGTGTGTCGATGGCTAGCCTTAGATGCAACCCCTCTCTGTGTAGAAAAATGAAGTGCAATGCTCGAACTGCTTTGTGACCTGTAAACTTCCTTGCATTTTCTGAGCTTCTCTGTGTTTTCTGAAGTCCTTTGTGATATTTGCTTCGGAATATGACCATTTATCTCATTCTATGCATGAGGGATGAGCCCATCACCCACGATCAATCATAAGGGAAATTGGTGGCCTTTACAATGATTTCAAATTATTTTGCTGATGTAATGAGTTTGACAATTAACCCGCATTCCTCATGAAATTCCCATGCTTAAGGTAAGCATTGTTTAAGTATTCTAGGGTGGCGGAGGATTTAGACATGATGAATTTGTAACCAAAGTTTGTCGGGGGTGAAAAAGGATGACGAGTCAATCATGACGTGTAATGATGCTTAGGGAAGGGGGTATTTTAGGCCTAGGGATGTGTAGTTAGGTTAAAATGAGGATAAGGGATTAGGCCTAAAATAATCAATAGGAACCATGTAAAAGTTTGGGAATGAGGGAAAGTAACGTGATGAAGAAAAAAACGGGATAAGTAGAGGGGTACATATAATGTCTAGCAAGGGCATAGATCAAAATAATTATGATTAGGACCCTTTCGAGATCCTTCCTTCAACAACAAACACTTTGACCATATTACCAACCTATCATTACCTAGTACCCAGACTCAACAATTTATTACAAAACCTTCCCATACAATAGACACCCCTTCCTAATGACTGACCTTGATGACTAGAGTGATAACCTAACTAAGGATGACTCCTTTAGCCAGTGACAGGTCAAATCACCACAACGAGCAAATTTATGAATTTGACCTCCTTTAAAACAACAAAAATTAACTTGAAATGCTTTTCAACTTACAAACTAACCTACTATAACATGGGCTCCATTGGGGATGGCGACCTCCATGTGAGGTGCCAAGAATGACATCACATACTAGTAGCCTTCCCATTGGGAAATACAATCATAATATGCAAAAACTGACATACGTACTCCAAATCAGGAAAATTTACTGACTAGCCTGACTGTAAATGATAAAACAACTGACTGATGGACTCAATTATTTATGGAAATGACCAATTCATATCTCATGGCCTTCACTTTGGGCTTCAAATATTAACTATAACTACCCACACTTGCATTATTCAAAATTAAAATGGTATAGACATTGAAATGATCCTTCAAAATCCAACTTATGTGAGGAAATGTTTGAGCATCCTGCCATTCACAGGCCCTGCTCCAACTGGTTTATCTGACAAATCTTCAAGTAAATATGCATTCTTCTCTCTAAATGTAGAAACTTTAAAAGGCCCCTTCCACAAGTTCTTAAACTTCCCATGCTTTCCATTATCTTCATTTCGAGCATCCCATTTCAGTGCCAAATCTCCAATCTGAAAATCTTTTGCCTTTCTTCTTTTATCATAGATCTTCTTTATCCGGTCTTGTAACAACTGTGTGTTCTTGAACACCTCTTCTCCTGACTATTAGAACTGAATCATTTGGCCAATTCTCCACTGCATGTCATTGTGCTCTACTTCTGCTTCTTACAACAATCTCATGACCGACACTCCAAGAGATGAAGGAAAAAGCACCTTTGTTCCATACACCAACTCAAATGGAGACATGCCTATGGATATTTTAGTACTCACATGATCTACCCATAGTGCATGGATTAGTTTTTTGTGCCAGTTCCTTTTATTTCCCTGCAATACTTTTTCAATACTATTGACAAAAATCTTGTTGGATGACTCTGCCAAGCCATTTCCTTGAGGGTAATAGCCTGTGGAATGATCCAAACTGATGTTATATTTGTAGCAGAATTCAATCATCCTTTTTGACTTAAATGCAACAACATTGTATGTGATAATATTTTGTGGACAACAAAAACATGACAAAATGTTGTTTTCAAAAACTGGATGATAGTTGTATCTAAGGGACCACTTCAAGCCATTTTGTAAAATAATTTGTTCCTGTTAAAATCCATTTATGCTGGTCGTATGAGGAAGGATGAATTTCTCCAATGAAATCAAGTCCCCATTGATGAAATGGTGACTTGACTGCTATAGGCTTTAGAGGCAGAGGAAGAAACTTCTTTCTACCCTTAAACATTTGACATTCCTTACAACTGGCCACCTTCTTATAAACATCAACAAATAAACTAGGCCAATAAAGGCCAACCCTTAAAATATTGTTCGTTGTAGTTTTCCAATATAAGTGACCACCACAATCCCCCTTATGGAATTCCTCTACTATTGATTGAGCCTCATCTTCAAGTAAACAATTAAGCAACATCTCACCAGGATCTTTCCAGTATAAGAACTGATCAATAATACAAAATTTTACTGCCTTTAATTTTAAAACCGGGCTTTAGATTTGTGCCAGTCTGGCAGTGCTTGTAAATTCTGTAAAACATATAGGATATCTGCATACCACGGTGAAGCAACAAATTTCTCTAGCACTTGCTGAACAACATTTGATAGCTCTTCTTCTGTTAGGACAATGAGAAAATTAATTTGAAGGGACTGGAAATTTGATTCTGCCATCATCCGGGCCAAACCCTAAACATTAATCAACTTCGTTGGCTTAATTTCTATGTCATATTCAAGAATTGTTGCGATCCACTTGCCCTTCCTTCCATCTGGGTCACTTTGAGTGAAAATGTTTTTAACCGCAGCACCAGGCACATAATCCACAACATGAGAATGCAAAATGTACACCCAAAAGTATTTTAGGGCCTTAACAAGTGAAAATTATTGCTTTTCCATTATGTCATATTTGAGTGCAACATCTCTGAGCACCTTGCTAAAAAATGCAATAGGATGTTCAACTCCCTGCTGATTTTTCTGCAAAAGAACTGGAACAATACTGTGCTCAGATGTAAAATAAAACACTATGAAATCCCTTGTGTAATCTGGGATGGCCAAGGTAGGAGCACGTGACAAGGCTGCTTTAACTTCATTGAATGATTTCCTACTATCTTCATTCCATTTCACCTCATTGTCCTGCTTTAACATATCTGTAATTTTTCTAGAAATCTAAGCCAAATTGGGAATGAACCTTCTCAAAATATTAATTCTACCCAAAAAGGACTGAATTTCCTTTTTACTCCTAGGAGCATCCATTTTCTAAATTGTTGCAATTCTATTAGGGTCTATTTTTATGCCATCTTTTGAAATGATATGACCCAACAATTTGCCTTCCTCCAGACCAAACAAGAATTTTTTGGGATTTAATGAGATGCCATGTTTCCTACACTTTTCTAAAACTTCTCTTAAGTGTTGCAAATTCTCTTCATCAGGCTGTGAGTAAACATTAATGTCATCAAGGTATATGACAAGAAACTTATCCTTTTCCTCTGCAAAAGCTATGTCCATCGTCCGCTGGAATGTTTCCCATGCATTCATCAAACCGAATGGTATCTTAGCATATTTGAAAGTACCCAAGGGAGTTGTGAAGGTGGTCTTATCTTGGTCCTCTGGGTGAACCAAAATCTGGATATACCTAGAGAATCCATCCAGTAGTGACATTCTTTTGGCACCAACTACTTTATGGAGAACATGATCCATTTTTGGTAGCAGATAGTTATCCTTGAGGGACACCCTGTTTAAGTTCCTAAAATCTACACACAATCTAATTTCACCTTCTTTTTTTTCTGACTGGTACCAAATTAGACAACCAATTTGAAAATGGAGAGGAACTATAATACCAGCATCAAAAAGTTTCCTTACTTGTTTTTCAATTAAAGGCAACAAAACCACATTGTTCCTTCACAACTTCTGCTTGAATGGCTTTTGATCCTTTTTTACTGGTATTATATGCTGAATAATCACTTTTTCATACACCTTCAAGTCTTCATACCCCCAAGAAAAAACATAAGAGAACTCAGTAAACAATTCCAAATATCTTCTTTTCATATCAGGCCTTAAGGTTTTGGACACGTTTATCATATTCGGGTGTTTTTTTGTACATATATTGCATTCTCCAATTCCCTCTCCAACCAATGCTAATTTTGATCTTTTGGCCACATCATTTTGGTCAAACAATTCCTCCAAAGGTACCATACCTCTTAAAAGGATATTGTCCTTTAATTGCAATATCTTCAACTTAGAGCCTTGTTTATCCAATTCCTCCTTCATTTGATTTATGAAACACTCATTATCTGCATCTTCCCATTTGCTATCCCTTTCCCATCTCATTTTGGTAAACTATTCTTTCATCCACAAGAAATTTTCTACTTGCTTGTCATTTTCGAAAACTTGCCAATGACCATTGTTATTTGGAACAACAGGTCTATGTCTCACTTCTACCCTGTATTTTCCTTTAACATTACTAGGCATGTCAAAATTAGAGGCCGAAGTAGCCAATGCATCTGCAACAGCATTGTCTTTCCTCGGAACCACTGAAAAACTATATTCAACAAAATTATGCAAATAATCAAGTACAATATTTTGATAGGCTCGCATGTGGGAATTATTGGTCTGATATTCACCTTTGAATTGCCTAACCACCAACTTAGAATCACCAAAAACAATAATTCTTTTATCCCCTAATTTTTTTAAATTTCTCAAGCCCAAAGTCAGAGCTTCATATTCTACCATATTGTTAGTACAATCAAACTCCAGCTTATAGGAAAATAGCTTTGACTTACCAATTTATGGACTGATAATCCACACTCCCGCTCCAGCTTCTTCTTTGCTTGCTGCTCCATCAAAATGCATGGTCCAAACTTGATTTTTCTTCCTTCCTTTACCATCTATTTCTACTTTGAAATTTGTAGATTTTTTGAGGGCAGACTGGCTGATCTATCTCTCCTTTTCATTGTTGTCCTGCCCTTATTTTATGACTGTTTGTTTCATGAATTTGTTTTGCAGATGCCTCTTTATCATTATTCAAAACTTCTAACTCTATTTCTCTGTTTATCTTCTTTTTGACATCTAATTTGCTTTGGATGTCCTGCCTTGAATCCTCATGTAAAATTTCTCTTTCCTCAATGTTGTCCCTTTCTTCTTCAATATTTGAGACACGCCTTTCATCATCGGGATAGCTCAAATTAAACAGAATGAATGAAACTACATCAGAAAGGACAACATACACTGGATGGTTTACAGGCTTGTCCTTACTGCTAATCATATATTGCATGAGAGGTTCCCTCTACAACCTTCTCATCTGACATCCAAAAACTGGAATTGTAATGTAGGACATGTCAGTTTGTAATGATCCATTCAACTTTGCCATCCAAGATCTATACAACAACATACCATACTTGGGAGGTATATCTGCCACCACGATGTCCATCACCATGCATTTAGAAGGAATTTGGGTCAAGAATATTGCTATATATTTAATTAAGCCCACACATCTCACCTTGTTGGAATCAAACGAGTAAAAGTCCTTGTATGGTCATGTAATTTCTAATCCCAACCTCTCCATAATCACCTTTGGAATTATATTATGTGATGCCCCAGAGTCCAACATAACATTGGTGTAGGATTTGTTCATGTACATTCAAACTAACATAAAAGGGAGGAACATCACCATCCTGTGTTTTATCCTCAATTTTTTGCCCAAAGATGGTAGCTAGATGATCATCCGCTATGTTATTTATATCAAAGGTTTTATCTACTTTATGCACCTTTAAAATCTAAAACGTATATTGATCATTTCTTACTAATTCACCAAGAGGAATAGAAATCTTCAACTTAACAATTTCAGCTTCAAGATTAAACATACTTGATACCTTTTCAGTCTCCTTGTGAACAACATCCTTCTTATCTGCAACCTCTTTGTCTTTGGGTATGTTGTCCTTCGGTTGCAAGATAGTGACAAGAGGCTCTTTCATTTGGGCACTTGTGCTAGAAATATCTTTCCTCTTAACATTTGTATTGGGGAGGATCTTTTTAACACCATTGACAGACACTTCTTTCCTTGTTGCATTATTGATTGGTGCATCTTTCTTTGTTGCATTACCTCCCACAATCCTATTCCTCAAATTATACTATCGCTGCACTTGCATTATAGAATTCTAAAAACCCTTTATGTATTCCTCCGATTCAATCATTAATGCATCATTTTGGGATTGGGACAACAATAGTTCTTCATATTCCGCTTCAAAATTTTCAAATTACTCAAGTTCTTGATCCTATTTGGTCAAACAATCCTCTTGCTGCCCATCACCAAAAAACAAAATTTGATCTTCAAGAGTTTTCTCATCTTCCTCATCTTGATCTTAAGTAAAATTTTGTTTGAATGGTGGTCTTATTTGTTGCTGTGATTGTTCCAGACCCTTCTGCTCCCGAGGTTTGTTACGCAACTATGGCTGCCTTCGAAAACCTAGATTTCTGATTTGTGGACCAATCTCGGTCTCTCGAACTGTTGTCCGGTCAGCCAAAGATATTTTATCCATCATCTTCTCCATAGTCTTAACCAATGTTTAAAATTTGGCATCTATAGAAGTGGCATGATCCTCCTTTATGATAACTCTCTTCTCGGACTTCAACTTAGACTTTTTTGCTAATAGATTAGCCTCCACACTGATTGCATTATTTTGCACGTCCTCCAATGTTGTCAGATTTCTTTCTCTGAGCTGATAAGCCATTTCAGGGTCAAAAACATTCAGATAATGCGGTAAGGCCAACCCAGGAGGAGGCTTAATCTCTACAGGAATTGAATTGTATAATTTGTTGAACCTTGTAGAAAAATCTTGAATAGATGCTTTGGGCTGTCTTTTCATTATTGTACTCAGCCAAGATCTGCAAGGGGTTCTTCTTTTCACCCCACCTTGCAAGGAAATCATCTTCTAACTCTTGATAATTTGCAAATGTTCTCGGGCGAGAACTCCTAAACCATTTCTTGACATCTCCAGAAAAGTCTAAGCAAATAATCTAATTTTAACATCATCATGGTCTACTTCCTCCAAATCCATGAAATCACTGACCTTGTCAACATGCTGCTTAGCAATAATTTCTCCTGTGCCATCATACTGTGGAATCCTTTGCCCATAATTGAGAGGTAGATCATGAAGTTGGGCAGACAAAACTAGAGGAGCATATCTTGTTGCCATGACTACTACTTGAGTAGTTGGATGACTGACAGGTGGTGTAACAACAACAATAGATGATGGAAGGACTGGATGAATGAAAGTTGAAACTGAGGATGAAGGATTTTGAAATGAAGTCAAAATAAAGCCAGTAGTGAAAACATATTGAACATGGATTTTTCTTTGAGATAAGTCTGTGTTTTCTGCAGCTTTCTGAACTTTGTCAACTAGACCTTTGAGTTTACTGAACTACTGGATGATATTCTGACTAAAATAAATCTTTGGGGATGATATACAATAACTTAAATTGTCTGAATCTGGTAGAATTTCAGAGATACTAGAGTAGGATCTTGTTCTAAACAATGGGATTTTAGAAGAAATTTATGGTGAAGAAACATATTTCCTGAGAGGAAAATAACTAGCTTAACTTTCCACCACCACTCTCTCTTTCCTAAGAAGTTTTTTAGGATAAGAAATCACTATAGGGGGATTTTGGTCAGGGTTTTGTCTGATGAACCTCTTAGAAGCCAGATATTCTCAGACAAAGATGCATGCAATGAAATTTTCTAACTGTCAAAAGAATCTTTAAAATTTAGCCTATGATGTAAATTTTGGACATAAAACTTCTCGGGATAATTTAAACTTTCAAATCCCCAACAACGACACCACAATGTTATCAATTTGTAAAAACCCTTCAGGCTAAGGAAAGGGTTACAGAGGTAACCAAAAACCACTTTGGGCTAGAAACTGGTCTTTTATAGTCAGAGGGGGCTCCCTCACTCTTAAAAATAAAGACTTGAAGCATCGATTTATAATAGAGGCCAGTTCTGACAAAGGAATTTTAAAAATATTTGGTTCAAGTGTGAATAGTTGGATAGGTAATAACACATGATCAATTTAGCCTTTTACTCTTTTACTTATGCAAGTAAATCGATAACTATTTCAAGGGCTCTCAAGCATGACTCTGGGATACAAAGATTGGTTGTAGTATAGATAAGGAAAACTGAAACAAACGAATTCTTCCTCTACAATAAGACAATGTTGTTTATATAGGAGAAAGACAAAATGAACATAGAAGATAACATGTACGAGTATATATCATTTCATTTGAGATTGAAACATGAAGACAGTTGAAAAAGAGCAACTAAACTGAATTCTCAATCAATTGACATTAAATACTCATAAAACACATAGAAGAAATAAAACAACTGAACAATAAACATAACAAATCTCATGCACCATACCATAAGAATCCTTGGATAGTAAGATTGATGACCCTCAATACATAAGCAACATGCATCATTAATTGACCACACAAGCATCTAATTTTTGAAAATTAGCACTAACACCTCGCTCAACCATCAACAACCACTTTTGTATTCATTCATCAGAATATATTATCAATACATAGGATCAAAACATGTTTAGGTTCATTGTATCTTTGATCCAACAGAGGATCGACCCAAAACTGAAACAAACATAGTAAATTGTTGTTTTTAAAATGCTTTTCCTCAAGACATAAAACATAAGGCATCTTTTGTCCATTTGAAATAAAAAACAAACTATTTTAATACAAATTAACTTTAAAAAGTCTTCAAACTGAACATCATGAATGAAATAGAAAAAACGCAAAAAAGCTTCTTTTCTAACTGTTTAAAAAGCCTGTGTAGCATTGGAAACTTCATCCTTCTAGAAATGACACGTGGCAAGTTGTTTAGAAGGTGAGCTAGATAATACACGTACCCCACGTCAGCATCTTCAAAAATTGACAAGTGGCCACCATCCAGCGTGCGTGAGATAGTCTAGGCACAACCTGCATAGCGAGTGCACAACATCTACGCAACAAAAATTCTGCAACTATGCTCCGAGTGCCTTCCAGTTCTCCTAAATGATGTCATGATACGTTCAAAATATCAAATTCAACATATTAAAATATCAGGAACTTAAGACAAAATTTGAAAAATAAGAAAGGAGGCTTGGTCACTTTGTTTTCCTCTTGCTTGACACTTTCCTGCTAGAAGCCTTGTTGCTGGGAGTTTTGGTCTTGGAATCTAGAGTAGTGGAGTCATGTTGCTCAACAGGTGGTGATGAAGTGGGTGTGGCCTTAGTCATGAACATAGGATCAAATTTAGGCATCTTCACGAGAGGAGGTATCACAACTTCCCCCTCATATATCTTCAATAATCTACGTGCCTCCTCCAAATCTTACCTCATACTTCTCAGCTGAGAATTCAAGACCAAGTTTTTTACATACAAACTTCTGCATTGTCTCCTTACTAGCTGAGACCATCTGACAAAATGCTTACTCCTATCAAGGGCTTTGGATGCTTCTTTGACTTCATGGTCACAATTTTCAAGAATATGTTGAATGGAATTTCTATACTCCAGATTTTGTTGCCTAAATTGATTCACTTGGTATTTAATTTCCTCTAAATCCTCTAGGCACCTTTGATACTCTTTCCATTGATTGAATGGGGTCTTCCAGGAGCCTGAGCTATCTCCTTCATTTGTTTCACATATTTAAACTTTGATTTGAACACCCTGACTGCTGGCTCACTAGGACTGTTACACTAAAAAATGTCACCATGACTATTTACAGTTAGGATGACTCTATCAACAGTCATACTACCCTCTTAGGCAAGTCTTATGCCTCTGCTCTCCATGTCAAACTCCAAAAAAAGAGAGAAAGTCTTTCAAAATGTATTTATCTCTGGGGACGCAGGTTCTCTCAACCTTACCTGCGGGGACGCACCCAAGGTTCACAAAAGCTGCGTCTTTGGACGCTCTGTATGTAAAGGTGCAGGTGCGTCCCCCTGAAAAGGTTAAAATGCGCAAGTTTCATCTTTAAAAAGTCACTTGTGGTTATTTCTAGAGCATTCTAGAAGGTTGTTCGACGTGTATTGAGCGCCTCCAGATGGTTCATGCACTCCTACCAAAGAGGAACTTATCCCATCAATAGGGGAGCTATCCCATCCAAAGAGGGGATTATCCCATTGATGGTGGACCTGATTAACTTCCTCTTAAACACTATAAATACATGCATTGGGCCAGAAGGAGAAGAGGTTGAAAGCTATACATTTCTAAGGGTAAATGCTGCAGGAATTAGGACTCCCATTTAGAAGCTTGTGAGGAGAGATTGCCATCTTTGCTTGTTTTATTTGGAAGTGGGTGAGCTTTGTCAAAGTAGAGGAAGACTCTTGTGGACCCTGGAAGGAGCTTGCACAACACAAAGGCTCAGGTTGTAATGGTTCCTTTTGATTACCTTTAATGCAAATTGGTCCATTCTTCTCAATAACTTGTTGTTTATGGGTTATTTCATGTACTCCTTGGTCTATATGTTGAATATGCTTTGTTTTATGTTATAATCAGGTGCTATTTAATTGTTTGACTGTTGGTGATTACAGGTTTTGGAGAAAAGGAGGAGCTCATCCAGATCAACAAAGCTTGGACTTCTACAACAGCGTTTGGACAAAGGTAAGAACGAAACACTTGATTTCTCATATCATAATGCATGTTTAGAGAAGGATAGCTCTAGTTTGTTTTGTTTGTCATTAGAATGTCTTAGACTTCTAGGAAGGTCGGTTGTGTCCGCACTTTTGACTGATTCCGTGTGACAAATTGGCGACTCCACTGGGGATTCCATTGATGTGAAAAGTCTTTTCCTTTGTATGAACTTTGCTCTGAGAAAATTGGTTTATTTTTCTGGTTTTTGGCTCTGTGACTTTGTCTTTGGGTGGGTTAGCTTAGGGTTAGATTTATTTTGGTTTTTCTTGAATTTTCCAGTAGGACGCACCCTCTGAGTATTGCACAGTGCATCCTTGGACGCACTGTCGCTGTGTGCACAGAGCGGGCCCGCACCTGTGCTAACGGGTTGCCTGCGTCCCCTGCTAAAATTTAAGAAAATTCCATTTTTTGCATTTTTTCTCTTAGATTTTGCTTTTTCTTAGTTTTTACTGCCCAGATCCATTAGTCTCTTGTCAAAGATCTTTGCCTGAACTTGTTTCATTAGCATTCCTGCTTTAAGCTTTCATCAATTGGGTGTTTTGAGTCTCTTTTTTGAGAAATTCTTAATTTGATTTCCTAATTTGAGTGTTTTTATTTGAGTGTTTTTATTTTTTGATCTTTGGAACTCTCACCCAATTTTCTTGACTTGCACTTGATTGGTTCTTGGATTACATTAGAATCATCTTGTGTTTGAGAATTCTCTTGCATAGATCACATTTGCATAATTGGAATTCTCATTTTCAGAATATGAATGAAAAATGTGCATAGATTACATTTGCATACTTTTCTAGTGAATTGTGCATAGATTACAATTGCATAGTTTACATTCTGAAAAATGAATTGTAGATTTAGATCAGTTTTCTGTGATTTGAATTTACACAAAATAAAAATAAAAAAAATGGTTTGGAATTGATTTTCATTAGTTTTTCCTGATAAAATTAGTGCATTAGAGAATTTGTTGAATTTTCTCTTAGTGATCAATTTTTTGCATTGTTGGAAGTGAATGGAAACTCTCTCCTTACTTTAGTTAGGATTCATCGAATTGAAAAGATTATATTATCATATTCGATTGCATTCAGTTGAGTCGGGTCATAACACCATTGGTTTCATCTTCATTTACCCCTTTGAGTAATAACAGCCTTAATAACATAGCGCTTAATTAAAATTCATTTAGTAATTTTTACATTTCTAGGGCTCTGAAACACCAACATAGCTTAGGCTAGTGTCTTGGAGTAGGAGAGTAATTAACTCTCCAAGACAGAAAAACCAAACAAGTAACTCATCTTGTGGTAGGATAAATCCAACTGTTTCATTTGTACTCTGGGAAAGCTCCTCTTAAAGGAGAAGCACGAGCTCGTGTCCGAACCAGTGAGGGGATCAATCCTCCCTCGTTGGGAACGACGCCAGACACACACGTATTATAAACGTTAAACCTCGGATTAACCATTGTTGAGGAGCCAGGGGTCACTTGTCGGTAAACCTTGGATTATTATCAAGGAGCCGGCAAGGGGATTGAGCTAGATACTCTGCCCTTGCGTGCTGTCGGAGTGTAGACTGTTCCCCCAGGTGCATTTGTTGCTGTTGGTAACCTTAGTGACCATTATCTTTAGGGTTCTACCCAAGGTGACGGTGGAGGGAAGATCCCACTGTACCTAGAGCAGACGTCAGCTAGACTCACTTGGATTTTCTGGGGGGTTCACTTCACTCGAGACGGTTAAAAGTGGAGGAACTTGGTCCAGTCTATTCATTAAGCAGGTTGCTGGGGTAACTGTTCCACCCACCACTTCTGTACTGAATTCGGCGATGTTGGGCTTCATCACCAACTAGTGTTTTCGGTCCGGAAGGCTACTATTTGTGTATGGTTTGACTCCTAGATTTGATAGCGCGTGTTAATTTGTTTGTTTTTACTTTTAGAGACCATAGGTGTGAATTGTGAATTTTAATTGTTAGGTGTGAATTGTGAATTGTTACTTTTAGTTTTAAGATTGTTAATAAAATTCACTGGAGTTGAATATAATGGCAAACGTTCCGGAATTTACCAACCTAGGAACCCCTCCTAACGAGAATCCTAGTACTTTTCCTTACTTTGGAAATGTTGGTCCTCCTTATATGGCTACTTTGTCATTACCTGGATTTACAATAGGTTTACCAATATGGTTATTTTCAACTTCGTTGGCCCAAAATACTCCAATTTTTCCACCTCAACCGGATGCTTCACCTCAACAGAGTTCACCATCTCAACATCACCAACCTTCTGTTGACCCTTTACCTTCTTCGCCTAATTTTTCTTCCTCCATTTCTTCCTCTTCGCCTGGTAAAAGCCTTGATGCTAGTAACCAGGAGGCTAAGAAGAAGAAGAAAGGGAAGAAGAAGAAGAAGAAGAAGAAGAAGCAAGATAAGAAAGAAGTCAACCAACCAACCATGGCTGTAAGTGTTAGTTGTGTTGAGGAAAATTTCGACATGCATCGTAAACCCAAATACCCTTGCAGGCTTTGTAAGGGTGACCACTTCCTTGTCAATTGTCCTGGTATTCCAAAGGTCTTGGAAGTATGGTCAGAAAAATCTCATCAACTTTCCATTGATCCATCAACCAGTGATAGTCAGGTTCCTGGGAAAAAGGGTAAAGTTAGGTTTCCTTGTAAGTTATGCAAAGGGAGTCATCAAAATCACATTTGCCCTCACATGGATGAAGCCTCAAAATTGTTGGAAAACCTTACTGTTCCACAGCAAGAATTTCCAACTGGTTACCGTAAAATTTCTCCCAACCTATCGTCAACTGACAGAGTGATTGATCTAACTTCAAGTACAGTCGATCACACTCTTCCATTGGAGAGTGAAACTCATGTCACCCAGGTTGATGATCAATTAGTTGATCAAGTGGTCGATTCAATTTCACATTCGATCGATCCCATTTTCCCTTTGGAGAGTGAAATTCATACCGCTCAGGTTCTTCTTGTTACATCAGATTCTTCTATGCCGGGGGGCATTTCACCTGTTTCTACAGAACCCCCTCCAAGCACTGAGGTCTTTTCCTTCGATTGGAATAGACTGACAGAACCTCGTCTTCCTTCCTCCATCCCTTTCCAAATCATTGTCAAGACTGGTGGTAGGGACATACATCGTACTCAGGTAGATGAAGGTGCTTCTGTTAGTATTTTATCCTCAACTGTTTGGAAAGCTTTGGGTTCCCCTCAGCTTGCGCCTATTACGCAGAATATGAAAGCTTTTAACAGAACCATTAGTGAACCTTTAGGGATCCTTCCTAAGTTTTCTATTACCTTGGAAGGTAAAGCTGTCTGTATTGATCTTATGGTAGTTCGAGGTCCCTTGGATTTCAATTTACTCCTTGGACGAGACTATGTTTATGCAATGAAAGCTGTCGTATCGACACTCTTTCGCGTGATGTCTTTCCCTCACAATGGCAATATTGTGACTGTAGACCAGCTTTCGTTCCCTAGTCTTGTCTCAACTACCAATAATATGACAGCCCTAAATGTTCCTAATTCTAAAGTGGTATCTACCCTGCCACGGGTTAATTATGTGGCAACTGGTCCCATGTTTTCAGTTACCGATGTAAGTGAGCCTCTCACTGTTTGCTCACCTTCCTTTGATTTAGATCCGGTAATTGACATGGAAAACTCTATGGGATTACTTGAACACGATGTTCTTATCCCTTTTGAGTCCCTTGACATGTGTTCCTTCCAAAGAAGTATTCTTCCTTCTGATGAAGACCTCTTGGAAGCCATGATCAAGGTGTGTCCATTGACATGTCTTTCTTCCAGTTGGAAGCCATGATCAATGTTGCGAGGACAGTTCCTTTTCCTGTGCCAACCTCGTTAAAAAATGAAACAGGCGTCCGCGAGGATAGTTTTGTTCCTGGGTCAACCTCGTTAAAAAATGAAACAGGATGTTACGAGGAAAGTTCCTTTTACTGTGTCAACCTCGTTAAAAAATGAATCAGGATGTAACGAGGATAGTTTTTTCCTGTATCAACCTCGTTAAAAAAATGAAGCAGGCTAGTATGAGGATAGTTCTTTTACTGAGTCAACCTCATTAAAAAATGAATCAGATAGATTTTAGAATATGTAGGTAGATTGTAGAAAGCAAGAGTTGTGAGGATAGTTCCTGTTACTGAGTCAACCTCGTTAAAAAATGAATCGGGTATGAGGATAGTTCTTTTACTGAGTCAACCTCATTAAAAAATGAATCAGCTAGATTTTAGGATATATAGATAGATTGTAGAAAGTAGGATTTTGAGGATAGTTCCTGTTACTGAGTCAACCTCGTTAAAAAATGAATCAGGTTTGAGGATAGTTCCTGTTACTGAGTCAACCTCATTAAAAAATGAATCAGGTATGAGGATAGTTCTTTTCTTGTGTCAACCTCCTTAAAAATGAAACAACTCCCTTTTCAAGTTAAATATTGAAAGTAAACCTTCATTCCATCCATCTGGTTGAATGCAATGAAGGTTTGGGGGGCATGTACGTCATTTTGCATCATTAAACTGGGGGCATGCGAACTTTTTGAGCATAGTTCCTTATCTTGTGTCAAGCTCGTTTAAAAATGAAACAAGGGTAGGTTAAGTAGGTAGTTTGTAGAAAGTAGTCATGAGCATAGTTCCTTGTCTTGTGTCAAGCTCATTAAAAAATGAATCAAGGATTTTAGAGCATAGTTCCTTGTCTTGTGTCAAGCTCGTTAAAAAATGAATCAAGGTTTTTAGCGTAAAGTTTTTTGTTAGGTAGATTGTAGAGAGTAGTCATGAGCATAGTTCCTTGTCTTGTGTCAAGCTCATTAAAAAATGAATCAAGGATTTTTAGAGCATAGTTCTTTGTCTTGTGTCAAGCTCGTTAAAAAATGAATCAAGGTTTTTTTAGAGTTTTTGTTAGATAGATTGTAGAGTAGTTATGAGCATAGTTCCTTATCTTGTGTCAAGCTCGTTTAAAAAATGAAACAAGGGTTTTGAGGATAGTTCTTTTCCAGTGTCAACCTCACTAAAAAATGAAACATCTCCCACGAGTCTTTCCAAGATTTTGAAAGTAAAGCTTCATTCAATCCACCTCATTGAATGCAATGAAGCTTGGGGGGCATGTACCTCGTTTTGCGTCATTATGCTGGGGGCATGTGAACTTATAACAAGCATAGTTTTTCATTTCAAGATTGCGTAAACATGAAACCGAATCCGAGCATAGTTCTTTTCCTGTGTCAAGCTCGTTAAAAAATGAAACAAATCCTCCTCTACTTGAGTCGAGAGATTGACTAGATCTCGTAAATGTTAAGTATTTAGGTTAGTTATTTCAGTTTTTTGCATAATTTTCTTACAGTTTTAGGTCGAGTCTTTCAAATGATCTCGTAACTCAACCTTCATTTCATCCAACTGGTTGAATGAAATGAAGTTGGGGGGCATGCGCTCTAGCAGTTATGCTTAGGGGGCATCAAGCACAGTTTTCTCTCTGTTTCAAGCTTGTGTAAAAATGAAACTACTTCGAAGCATAGTTTTTGTCTGTTTCAAGCTTCTGTAAAAATGAAACCTATCTCGAGTCAATTTCAGTTATTTTCAAGACTCGTTAAACTCATGAAAATCCCGAGATTATTTTACTATTTTTCATTCTCGTAAAACAAATGAAAATGCCGAGTTCTTTCCGTCTTTTCCTGCTCGTAAATTAAATTGAAAGTCGGCCACATGAGTACATTTTTATCATTTTTTCGAACTCGTTAAAACTTACGAAAAAGTGAAACCTTGGAGTTCTCTTTTAAGCCCTTTTCTGACTCCTAAAATATGAAAAGATTGCCGAGTGTTTCTTTTACACTCGTTAAAATGGAATTAGAAGACGGTCCCCTTATAGCTCTTTTTGACCGTAAAAACAGGAAAAGATTGCCGGGTTTTTGTCGTTTCAAACTCGATACGGAAATAAAACGACGTGTCCTTGATTGCTTTTTACTTTTCAGGTCAGAAACACTAATCATGAAAGTACTCCTTGGTCGTGAGATCAAGCGGTTCTCTCAGGTATTATTTTATACTTTTTCGGGCTTGGGAGACACAAATTTACGAAAAAGTTCACCGTGGAGTCTTCTTTAGTTTTCTCAGACTCTCTAAAATTGAAAAACGCCGAGTTTCTCCTATACTGGGCTCGTTTAAAATTTCACAGTAAAGGACCTGTTCAATTACAAACAGGAACGAACCACTCCTTCCTAGGGTTCGAATCAAAACTAGGTTGGACTCATCCGAAGGATGAGCTTATAATCAAGCATATGTTATCCTCCTCAAGCTTGTTAAAAATAAAGAGGTACTTGCCAGAAATGGTGGGGGAAAAGAGAGAAGAATGAGCCTATTTGTTACCTTTTGTCTCAGAAGAAGCTTTATTACCACTCTTGAACACGACACTTTTTCATTCACCTGGGTTGGGAAATCCTTTACCTCACAGTTGATCAAACCACTTTGAAAGTCTTCAGCCGGGTTCTGGGGATTAACTTTGAGTCGTTTATCACCAAGCCATCTGTCGTGTCGTTATGTGTTCAAGAGGTCTGCAAGCAAAAACTTTCATCTGCAAAATACTTGTCATCCATTTGACCATCCCTGAGTCAGTCCTTACAGCAACATTTCTTCAACTTGAACAATGATTTCGTGTTGCGGGCTTGCCTGCAACAGGTCGCTTTCTATCGACATCAGCACATTATCTAGAGAGATGACTTAGAAATCGTCAGTACCTTGAAGTCTGCATGCATCAATGGCAGGTTTCTCGCCTTTGACGTCAGTTTACATCATTGACTTTCGATCGAAGGATTCCGTGAAATGTTCGACATCAACTCATTCATTCACATCTCATTGATTGTACTGGGTACTTTGAGAACCATTGACATTACTGGTGGTCTCTCTCACGCTTGTTAACAGTTTACATCATTGACTGGTAATCAGGTGGTTTCTACCATGTTCGACATCAACTCATTTATTCGCATGGCTAGAATCGTACCAATTCGAGAAGTAGAAATGAAGACCCTGGATCTAGTTTCCACCATCCAAGCTGCGAGGAGTTTTGTATTCATTATCTAAGTAGACTAATCATAAACAGATGGTTGCGCCCATACTGTGTCTACAAAAGTCTATGATTATGATGTACTGCAAGATCATTCCTGTATCAGAGTAGTTAGTCTGTTAGTTAAAGTTTTAATCTGAGTATGGCAATGCCTACCTCAGTGATGATATAATCTTATACATGTATTTGTGTTGAAAATTGCAGGTTCTGACCAGGCTCTCCACGAGATAATCCTTGAAATGATAAAGCGCTTCACCCTTCCTAGATAATACAAAACCCTAATCTATTCCAGGCTTCGCACTTTAGGGGGCAATCTGTTACACTAAAAAATGTCACCATGACTATTTACAGTTAGGATGACTCTATCAACAGTCATACTACCCTCTTAGGCAAGTCTTATGCCTCTGCTCTCCATGTCAAACTCCAAAAAAAGAGAGAAAGTCTTTCAAAATGTATTTATCTCTGGGGACGCAGGTTCTCTCAACCTTACCTGCGGGGACGCACCCAAGGTTCACAAAACCTGCGTCTTTGGACGCTCTGTATGTAAAGGTGTAGGTGCGTCCCCCTGAAAAGGTTAAAATGCGCAAGTTTCATCTTTAAAAAGTCACTTGTGGTTATTTCTAGAGCATTCTAGAAGGTTGTTCGACGTGTATTGAGCGCCTCCAGATGGTTCATGCACTCCTACCAAAGAGGAACTTATCCCATCAATAGGGGAGCTATCCCATCCAAAGAGGGGATTATCCCATTGATGGTGGACCTGATTAACTTCCTCTTAAACACTATAAATACAGGCATTGGGCCAAAAGGAGAAGAGGTTGAAAGCTATACATTTCTAAGGGTAAATGCTGCAGGAATTAGGACTCCCATTTAGAAGCTTGTGAGGAGAGATTGCCATCTTTGCTTGTTCTATTTGGAAGTGGGTGAGCTTTGTCAAAGTAGAGGAAGACTCTTGTGGACCGTGGAAGGAGCTTGCACAACACCAAGGCTCAGGTTGTAATGGTTCCTTTTGATTACCTTTAATGCAAATTGGTCCATTCTTCTCAATAACTTGTTGTTTATGGGTTATTTCATGTACTCCTTGGTCTATATGTTGAATATGCTTTGTTTTATGTTATAATCAGGTGCTATTTAATTGTTTTACTGTTGGTGATTGCAGGTTTTGGAGAAAAGGAGGAGCTCATCCAGATCAACAAAGCTTGGACTTCTACAACAGCGTTTGGACAAAGGTAAGAACGAAACACTTGATTTCTCATATCATAATGCATGTTTAGAGAAGGATAGCTCTAGTTTGTTTTGTTTGTCATTAGAATGTCTTAGACTTCTAGGAAGGTCGGTTGTGTCCGCACTTTTGACTGATTCCGTGTGACAAGGACCCACTACAACATTCTTGGCTTGTTCAACAAAATTAACATGTTTTTTCTTTCCTTTGGCAACTACTGCAGGTGACGCTGTCTTGTCCTATGTTGGTTTAATAACTTGTTTTATATCTCTGTTCTTTTTCTCTAGAAATGCTATTCTCATCTGGTTTTTTGACAATGCCTCTTTCATCTTTGTTATCTTAGGGTCCTCTTCTTTGTACCGTACAACACCTGTTTCAAGTGGTGCTATGTCCTCCTCATATTTTGGTTTCACCATTTTTGGGCCCTTAACTTCATCCACTTTATCATCAACTTGTACATCTATTTGCTTATCTTTAGAAATTTCCACAATTGCTTGAGGGGTTGCCTCTTCTTGGGTCTTTTTGAGTCTAGACCTCATTCTGGGTCTCATCACAAAATCATATTTAACTATGTATTCAATTTTGACTTTAGGTTTGGCTTGTTTAGCTAGTGTCACATGTTATTCTATTTATTTGTCTGCCTTATCATCCTTCATGATTTGCAATTTAACTTTCTTGCTCAATTTTCCCACAAGTTTCTTGCTTGGCTTGTCACCTTCCTTATTTATGGGTCTCACCTTCATGACTGAATGAATGTTCTCCCTTTTTATATTTTCTTGCTTGGGCTCTTCTTTATCTGTATTCATTGCTGGTGACATAGTTTGTGACAACAGATCAATACTTGCAAGAAAATAAGACCAACGCATTTTCTTCCTTTCAACAACATACTTAATTAAGATTTTTATTAAAGAAAAATGGAACAACCTTGAAGCATTACTATCTTTTTGAATTTGTACTTTGGTGGTCATTGTTTCTAAACTCTTGAGTAGGAAATAAGGGAGGTTCATTGGCTTGTTTCCTTTGAAATGCCATAATAACTTGAGATGGTACTGATAAATTCTATTGAATCTACCCTCGCAGGTGAAGTATCTTTGAATAACCTTCAGAAGGTTGACATACAGTTCTTGAAGATAAATGTTGGAGAAAGTAGAAGCAAACTTGTCTAGATACTTTGGTTTCATAAACTGTTTGTAAGCCAAATCTAATTCATCCCCCTTGAACCACTTCTTCGCTGTTGTAGGGAGGTTGGTTACATCAGCAATAAACTTCTCAGTTAATACAATCTCTAGGTCTCCTAGTTTCACTTTTCTATCTTGGAAATTACGAGAAAATAAACTAGAAATTTTAGCATTGTGACCTATTTTTTGAATCTTTTGATAGAAAGGAATGCACCTTGTGTTATCGAAAGCCACTCTAATGGCAGGAGATGAATTGAGCAGGCTCAAAGTGCTGGGTTCGGTATGTACAAGGTCTCCTCCCTTTTTTCTAGTAGCAGGGGCCATCCAATCTCAACACCTAGCAGATTGAATTTTACTTTAGGCTAAGGCTATGTGTACAGACCCAAAGAAATGAATATGGCCATGGGTGATCGCACAATTATATTTCAATAGTTGTGACAACAAGATGGTGACAACGTAGTTTATGGGGTCAAATACAAGCAGGAGAATTTGAGAATTAAAAGACACCTAACATGAATCCTTGAGGAAACATTCATCATAAAATTTTCATGTCCATAGCAATGTGACAACACATTCAGGGGCGAAACAGTGTTTTTCAAACAAAACAGAGTGTGCACAACACAAACTTTCTAGCAAGAACATACACAATTTCAACAACAATAAGCAAGATAAATAGCAATGAGAATTTCAGGAAAGGTGACTGACTTCCTACCTCTCCAATCATTGTAGTCAAACTGTATGTTGATGGCTAGCCTGAGATGCAACCCCTCTTTGTGTAGAAAACACAACACAATGCTCGAAATACTCTACGACTTGTAAACTTCCCCGCGTTTTCTGAGCTTCTCTGCGTTTTCTAAACTCCTTTGTGATCTTTGCTTCAGAATACGACCAATTATCTCATTATCTGCATGAGGGACAATCCCATCACCTGTGATCAATCATAAAGGAAATATGCGGCCTTTACAATGATTTCAAATTATTTTGTTGATGTAACGAGTTTGATAGTTAACCTGTGTTCCTCATGAAATTAACATGCTTAAGGTAAGTGTTGTTTGAGTATTGTAGGGTGGCAGAGAATTTAGACAAGATGGATTTTTAACCAAAGTTTGTCGGGGGTGAAAAAGGACGATGAGTCAATCATGGTGTCAATGATGCTTAGGGAAGGAGGTATTTTAGGACTAGGGATGTGTCGTTAGGTTAAAATGGGGATGAGTGTTTAGGCCTAAAATAAACAATAGGAATAATGTAAAAATTCAGGAATGAGGGAAAGTAATGTGATGAAGAGAAAACAAGGGGATAGGTAGAGGCGTACATATAATGTCTAGCAAGGGCATAGATCAAAATATTTATGATTAGGACCCTTTCGAGATCCTTCCTTCAATATCAGACACTTTGAACATATTACCAACCTATCATTATGTTATGAAACATCACAGAAAAAAGTTATAGCGAAAATTCCACGATGACCTTTTTGGAGCAACGAAACCTTAGAATCCAAAGTTTTGATACCAAATGTTATGAAACCACCTCAAGAAAAGATAGATCAATGCCTTAGAATTCAGCCTCTTCGATGGGGCAACCTCCTTTACATTACATAAATGAACAATTCTTGGATGATTCAAATGACAAAACCTCCTTTCTATATATAGGAGTCTAAGGAGTCACAATATAATCCAGCCAACCTAACAATAATAATATAAAGCCACAAAAATAACAATAGAGGGATTCTATGGGGCACAGTAATAACAATATAGGGGTAATAGGGGCACAACAATATTAATAAGGGGTATAACTACAATAATAATGGGGTAATCACTAGTATTATAGGGACCCAACATGCCCCTCGCCTTCAAAAAAGTGTTGTCCTCAACACTTGAGTACTTCTGGATACTTCTGCATAAAATTCTCATCATCCCATGTGGAATCTTCAGTGGATAAGTTCTTCCACTTGATAAGATACTCTGAAATTGATCGATTTCGTAGCTATCGAGTTCTTGTTTCTATGACTGCTTCCGGTTCCAATATAATTTTTCCTTCCTCGTCAAGTTCTGGCAATATTGTTTGAACTGGGAGCTTGTCGCCTATAACCTTCTTTAAACATGAAACATGGAAAACTGGGTGCAATCGAGAAGTTGCAGGAAGCTCCAATTTGTATGCCATAGTAGCAATCTTTTGCAACACCTTGTACGGACCATAATACTTTGGTGATAATTTATGCCCCTATACTACTAGTGTAACCCCTTATTGTTATTAGTATAACCCACTTATTATATTGATGTACCCATGTAGTGCCCATATTGTTACTATTGTGCCCCATAGAAGCCCACTATTGTTATTATTGTGCCCTTACATTATTATTGTTATGTCGGCTCTGATTATGTTATAACCCCTTAGACTCCTATGTATAGAAAGGAGGTCTTTTCATTTGTATCATCCAAGAATTGTTCATTTATGTAATGTAAAGGAGGTTTCCCCCTCGAAGAGGCTGAATTCTAAGGCGTTGATCTTTCTTTTCTATCTTTTCTTGAGCTGGTTTCATAACATTTGGTATCAGAGCTTTGGATTCTAGGGTTTCGCTGCTCCAAACAGGTCATCGTGGCATTTTTGCTATAACTTTTTTCTGTGATGTTTCAGAAGTCGCAAAAAAAACCCATTTGAGAAGAAATCACGCTGAACCTTGGGTCCAAATTTCAGAGCTTTTCACGTGATATTTGCGGAGATATGATCTGAGGAAGTTGGTCTTTTTGCAGACTCCTGAATTACATTCAAAACAGGTGACCTGGGGAAAATCGTCATAACTTTCTCTCTGGGGATCGGATTGAAATTTCGTAAGAAGGTACAAAAAGAGGACGGACTGTAGTTTCTTGTATGCGTTTTTCAGATCCAAAGGTTGAAACAGTGACACGTGGCACTTCATACAATTTCGCTCTTCTGGAAAGGTCTATAATCAGGTCATCTTGGGAGATTGTGCATAACTCTTTCTTAGAGAATCCAATTTGGATCAGACTGGTGGCATTGGAAAGAGGACACAGAGGGCTACTATAGTTCAAAATTTTAGAACTTAAAGATCTGAAAGTACAGAGTTACAGTCGTTTCAACATCGAGCTCCTAAAATCAAGAAAAAGCAAGATGAGGAAGTTTGATGGCAAGGATCCGGTAAATTGGATACTTCAGATGGAGCAATATTTTGATCTACATGGTGTACAACTGTTACAAAAGGTATGTATTGCATCTTCATATTTAGAACCAGATCAATTTTTATGGTATGAAGGGCTTTGTTCTCGTAAAAAACTTGTTACGTGGTCAATTTTCACAGAGGAAATGATAACACATTATGAGGATACAAAGAGGAACACCTTCTTTAGAGTAACACCACAACAATTGGAAAGAGTAAAAGGGCTTTGTGACATAATGGAAAGCAAAATTATGGAAACCAGGAAGCATACTCCTCACAACTATAAAGATGGAAGTGTTGTTTCTCCCAGCCTTCCACAACCTACAAGGGTTACACCACAACAATTGGAAGAAAAAAGAGAAAAAGGGCTTTGTTACAACTGTGATAGCAAATGCACTAAAGGTCATAGGTGTGCTGAGAAGAAATTATTTTACATAGAATATGAAGAGGAGGAAGGAAAGGATCAAGAAACATCAAAAGAAGAGGATATACGCCAGGACACCACCCCAGAAAAAGAAGAAATGAATCAGACCATATCTTGTAAAGCATTGGCAAGAATTACCACTACTCAAACTCTCAAGATAGAAGGACATATCAAGAAGAAAAAGGTGCAAGAAGTGAAATATCACATCGAGAAAGAAGAAATGAATCCAACCATATAGTTTAATTCAATGGACGAAATTACCACTCCTCAAACTATCAAGATAGAAGGACACATCAAGAAGAAAAATGTTCAAGAAGTGAAAGATCACATCGAGAATCAAGAAATGAATCCGACCATATCTTGTAAAGGACTGAAAGAAATTACCACTCCTCAAAAGATAGAAGGACATATGAAGAAGAAAAAGGTTCAAGTAGAGAAAGATCACATCGAGCATAAACAACAAGTTCTCCAACTTTTAAAGGATAACACCACTTCGGTGCAAAATCAAACGAAACAACAGGTAGATCAACATCGTAGTGAAATTTTTTTTGATGTAGGTAATTGGATATTTTTACTGCTACATCTCAAGCAAGCTATTTATGAGAAGGAAATGTTGGCAATACTACATGCACTTAAAAAATGGTGACCTTACCGAATGGGAAGACTCTTCAAGAATGAGGATGTGGAAGCATTGTTTTGTGCTATTTATATTATCCAACCAAATTGGATAAACGAAGCAAGGGATGAATGGAAGAAGGACGAAGAAGTATGGCCACTTATTCAAAAGTTGCAAAAGATCCCAATTCAAGCAATAGTGCCAGAAATTGAAGAGGAAGGAAAAATCATATTGGAACCTGGAGCAGTCATAGAAACAAGAACCCGACAGCTACGAAATCAATCAATTTCATAGTATCTCATCAAGTGGAAGAACTTACCCACTGAATATTCCACATGGGAGGACAAGAATTATATACAGAAGCATCAAGAACTGCTCAAGCGTTGAGGACAACACTTTTTGAAGGAGAGGGGCATGTTAGGCCTCTATACTACTAGTGTAACCCCTTATTGTTATTAGTATAACCCACTTATTATATTGATGTACCCATGTAGTGCCCATATTGTTACTATTGTGCCCCATAGAAGCCCACTATTGTTATTATTGTGCCCTTACATTATTATTGTTATGTCGGCTTTGATTATGTTATAACCCCTTAGACTCCTATGTATAGAAAGGAGGTCTTTTCATTTGTATCATCCAAGAATTGTTCATTTATGTAATGTAAAGGAGGTTGCCCCCTCGAAGAGGCTGAATTCTAAGGCGTTGATCTTTCTTTTCTATCTTTTCTTGAGTTGGTTTCATAACATTGTAGCCGTAGGAATACCCAATCACCTACATCAAAACTGCTTTCACTGCGATGTTGATCTGCCTGTTGTTTCATTCTATTCTTTGCCAACACGAGGTTATCTTTTAAGAGTTGGAGGACTTGTTGTTGATGTTCGATGTGATGTTCCACTTCCTGAGCCTTAGAATTTTCTCTTAAATATGATGTGATGGATGGTGGTTGATACCCATAAAGTGCCATAAATGGGGTCATTTTTTTTGCTGTATGGAAGGAAGTGTTATACCACCATTTAGACAGAGGCAACCATTTGACCCATTGTGTCTGTTTATCAGATACAAAGCAACGAAGATATCCTTCTAAACATTTGTTTACTATCTCAGTTTGCCCATTAGATTGAGGATGATAAGATGAGCTATGAGCTAACTGAGTACCAAGACAAGATAATAATTCTGTCCAAAAATTTCCAGTGAAAATGGGATCTCTGTCACTTACAATAATCTTTGGGTTTCCATGTAGCTTTTGAATTGTTTCCATAAATGCAGTAGAAATTGTACTGGCTTTAAATGGATGTGATAATGCACAAAAGTGTGCATACTTGGTAAGTCTGTCAACTACCACCATCATGACACTCTTTCCCTCAGACTTGGGTAAACCTGTGATAAAATCCATTGAAACCTCCTCCCAACATTGGCTTGGAATGGATAAAGGTTGTAATAGACCTGGAGTCTTAATTGTTTCCACTTTATTTTGTTGGCAAACCAAACATTCCGCCACAAACTTTTGAATATCTGATTTAAGGCCATCCCAAAAAAATTCCTTCTTAACCCTGTGGTAAGTTTTTAGAAATCCTGAGTGCCCTCCTAAGGGAGAAGTGTGCAATTCCATAAGAATCTTTTGTTTTAGCTGGGAATTCTTACAGAGGTATAAGCGATCTTTGTACCATAACGAATCATTTTGCCAGCTAAATGTATCAGACGTGCTGGAATCTTGTTGTAGCTTTTGATAAGTGCCCACACTTCTTCGTCATTCTTCCATTCCTCCCTTGCTTCGTTTATCCAATCTGGTTAGATAATAGAAATGGCGCACAACAATGCTTCCACATCTTCATCCTTTCTTGAGAGTGAATCTGCCACCACATTTTGCTTCCCTTTTTTGTAGATGATTTCAAAGTCATAACCCAACATCTTTGTGACCCACTTTTGTTGCTCTTCAGAGGATAATCTTCGTTCTAAAAAGTATTTAAATCTATCATGATCCCTTTTTACCTTGACGTGTCTTCCCATTAGGTAGGGTCGCCATTTCTTAAGTGCATGGAGTATTGCCAACATTTCCTTCTCATAAATAGCTTTGCTTAAAAACTTTCCCTTGATTGGATGACTTTCAAAAGCAATGGGTCTTTCATCTTGCATTAGAACAACACCAATTCCATTTCCTGAAGGATCACATTCCACAATAAAGGTTTTTGTGAAGTCCGGTGTAGTTAAGGCTGGTGCTTGGCACATTGCCTCTTTAAGATGTTCAAAGGCCTTTGTTGCTTCCGGAGTCCATGAAAATGCATCTTTCTTCAATAATGTTGTTAGAGGTGCTGCTATTCTCCCATAATTCTTAACAAACTTGTGATAATACCCTGTCAACCCAAGAAATCCTCGCAGATGCTTTATGGATGTGGGGATTTTCCATTCCTTAATGGATTTAATTTTGCTAGGGTCTACCTTAACTCCTTCATGAGATACAATATGACCCAAATATTCCACCTCCTGGACTCCAAAGAAACATTTGGATCTTTTTGCATATAATTGTTTCTCTTCCAATAGTTGTAGCACCCTGTCAACATGTTCAACATGATCCTTCCAAAAATTGTTGTAGATTAATATATCATCAAAAAATACTAACACAAATTTCTAAGGAATGGTTTGAAAATTGAATTCATCAAAACTTGAAATGTTGAAGGAGCATTGGTAAGGCCAAAAGGCATGACCAAAAATTCATAATGACCCTCATGAGTTCTAAATTCTATTTTCGGAATGTCTTCAATCTTCATTTTGATTTGATGATATCCTGAACGAAGATCCAACTTGGTGAAGTAAATTGATCTATGCAATTCATCCAGTAATTCATCAATGACAGTAATGGGGAACTTATCTTTAATAGTGAGCTTGTTGAGCTCCCTATAATCGGACACATGCGCCATGATCCATCCTTCTTGTGCACCAATACTACTGGAGCAGAGAAAGAACTTTGACTCGGTTGAATTATACTAGCCTCTAGCATTTCTACAACCATACGTTCAATTTCACTCTTTTGGACATAGGGATATCTGTACGGCCTGATGTTTGGAGAAACACTTCCTGGAATCAGATGAATAGCATGATCATGAACACGCATAGGTGGGAGACCTTTGGGAGTCTCAAATACCTTGGAATGATTGCCCAGGACTTTTTGGAGATCTGGAGAAATAGATGATTCCGTTGTGGAAACATCTAGCGAACATAATTGTGCAATTACACCTCTTTGCTCCTTTTTTAGAAGCTTTGTCATACCATTAGAGCTGATTATCTTTCCTGGTTTCCCTGCAATACCCCTTACTTCAACTTCCTTTCCTTCCGCAAAAAATTTGATGAAAATTTCTTGGAAATTAAAAGCTATTGTAGCCATTGAACTCCTAGTACAACATCAACACCTCCCATTGGAATGGAAAGCATTGGGCTAGTCAATACATATTATCCGATGGATAGCTTGATATTATGGCACTTTCCAGAGCAATTTATTGTTCCTCCATTTGCAATCATCACTTGACACTCTGGTGCTAGATATAGGAAGCAATTCAGTTCTTTTGCTACCCTACAATGAATAAAATTGTGGGTGCTTCCTGAATCAATCAACACTAATACCTTTTTCTTCTTGATTTGTCCTTCTATCTTGATAGTTTGAGGAGTGGCAATTCCCGCCAATACATTACAAGATATGGTCGGATTCATTTGTTCTTCATCTAGGCTTCGTTCCTAGAGTACATCCTCTTCCTTTGACCTTTCTTGCTCCTTTTCTTCTTCCTCTTCACAATCTATGTAGAATAATTTATTCTCAACACACTTATGACCTTTAGTGTATTTGCTATCACAACTGTAACAAAGCCCTTTTGCTCTTTTTTCTTCCAATTGTTGTGGTGTCAACTTTATAGGTTGTGGAAGACTAGGGGCAACAACACTTCCGTCTTTATAGTTGTGAGTGGTATGCTTCCTGGTTGCCATAATTTTGCTTTCCAGTTTTCTTGCTAACCTGAATGCCTTCTCTAATGAATTAGGTTCCCAAAGGCGAACATCATGTTGGATATTATCTTTTAAAGACCCTATGAACACATCAATCCTATGCTCCTCTGGAATATCTTTTACCCTTATGTTCAATTTTTGGAACTCCTCAATGTGCTCCATTATTGAACCCTTTTGTTTGAGACTTAACAATTGGCTAAAAAAAGTGTTGCTTTTTGTATCCTCATAATGTGTTATCAATTCTTCCGTAAAAATTGCCTAAGTGATAAATTGTTTACGAGAGAAAAGCCATTGATACCATACAAACTGATTTGGTTCCAAATATAAATTTGCCATACGTACCTTTTGTGTGTTTTGAACATTATTGAGATCAAAAAATTGCTCCATTTGTAATATCCATGTTGCGGGATCCTTGCCATCAAACTTCCTCATATCGATTTTTGGAATATGGTGGGTCTTCGATCCAACATTAGAGTCTATGATATCATGATTAACATTTCTTTTGTTCGGATCATGAGTTTCCTTTACTACCTTTTCACCATTAGTAAGTATTTCTTGTAGAAAATTTGTCAAATCTGTCTTCATATCTGTCATGCTTGTCTTGAAGTTTGTGTTCAAATCTATCTTCCAATCATCCATCTTAGCTTCCACGCCCTTTATCTTAGATTCCATGCCATTTATCTTAGCTTCTGTTAGCTTTTGTGAGCGTGACATTTGTTGCACTTGTTCTTGTAATTTTGATATATCATGTAGCATTTCGTCCTCTTCTTCATGAGTCATGCTAGATCTTTCAGGTTCCTTACTAGGTGTTTGCATTTTCTTTCCTTGGGGCATCAGTTACCGATAATAATTCCTTCAAAATAATTTTCAAACCGATCTTAAGAAAAAATTTAAGAAAATCTACACACCTTTTTTCACTTTGTAGGAGCTCGATATTGCCTCTGATGTATCTTTGTACTTTTCGATCATCTAGTTATGAATTTGTGACCTGCAGTAACCCTCTGTGTCCTCTTTCCAATGCCACAAGTCTGACCCAAATTGGATTCTCCATGGAAGAGTTATGCGAAATATCCCACAGTGACTTGATTATAGACTAGTTCAGTAGAGTGAGCTTGTACGATGTGGCACGAGTCACTGTTTTGACCTTTGGATCTGAAAAATGCATACAAGAAACTAGAGTCTGTCCTCTTTCTGTACCTTCTTATGAAATTTCAATCTGATCCCCAGAGAGAGTTATGACGATTTTCCCCAGGTCACCTGTTTGGAATGTAATTTAGGAGTCTGCAAAAAGACCAACTTCCTCAGATCATATCTCCGCAAATATAGCGCGAAAAGCTCTGAAATTCGGACCCGAGGTTCAGCGCGATTTCTTCTCAAATGGGTTTTTTTGCAACTTCTGAAACGTCGTAGAAAAAAAGTTATAGCGAAAATTCCATGATGACCTGTTTGGAGCAGCGAAACCCTAGAATCCAAAGCTCTGATACCAAATGTTATGAAACCAGCTCAAGAAAATATAGATCAACACCTTAGAATTTAGCCTCTTCGAGGGGGAAACCTCCTTTACATTACATAAATGAACAATTCTTGGATGATTCAAATGACAAAACCTCCTTTCTATATATAGGAGTCTAAGGAGTCACAATATAATCCAACCGACCTAACAATAATAATATAAAGCCACAAAAATAACAATAGAGGGATTCTATGGGGCACAGTAATAACAATATGGGGGAAATAGGGGCACAGCAATATTAATAAGGGGTATAACTACAATAGTAATGGGGTAATCACTAGTATTATAGGGACCCAACACATTACCTAATAACCAAACTCAACAATTTATTACAAAACCTTCCCATAGAATAGAGACCCCTTCCCAATGACGAACCGTGATGACCAAAGTGATAACCTAACTAACAATGATTCGTTTAGGAAGTGACAAGTCAAATCATGACTGCGAGGAAATTTATGAATTTGACCTCCTTTAAAACAACATAAATTAACTCTAAATACTTTTCGACTGACAAACTAACCTACTCTAACATGATGCACATGTGTCTACAAGTGCTAGTACTGTCCTCTTATTGATCACTATGTCCACAAAATACAAAATGTTTTACTAGTAGTTTTTCTTCCTGCCCACAACACCAATTCTCATACGTGAAAAATCAAGTGGTAATATAGTAAGAACATAACATACCTCCATGATTGCACACTTCGTTTTGTCTGTTTTCAATATTGCTAGACTGTTATGATACTCTGATACCACCTATCACAAAGCTAGAGACCCCGCTTAAGTAGGAATGCTGGTTATCTCTATTCATGCAACACCAACATATTTCTAATCAAAGGTGAGACCTACTTGGTTATACTTCACCCAGACTACTCATAAATCCATCACTTTGAATAAATTGTCTTAGTTAAGCATGCAATAGAATTAAAACTTAACCAAAATTACAAGTATCATAATTATTCATTATATTAATGCATGCATATTTTCACCATATAAAACCATCCATCCACATGATAAACAAGAGGTAAACAATAATTTCCAAGTGTAAATATAAGAGTGGGGTGGCCCACAGTCTGACACTCCAAAACCATATTATATGTCAATCAATACAATACAACACTTTAAAAGATGTTTGGGTCTCCACTCAACCTGATTTATGCTAATATACCACTCGGGTGATAGTTCAAGTCACACTATGTTAGGTCCCTATACTATTAGTGTAACCCCTTATTGTTATTAGTGCAACCCCCTTATTATATTGTTGTGCCCATGTAGTCCCCATATTGTTATTATTGTGCCCCATAGAAGCCCACTATTGTTATTGTTGTGCCCTTACAATATTATTGTTATGTAGGCTATGATTGTATTGGGACCCCTTAGATTCCTATATATAGAAAGGGGTCTTGTAATTTGTATCACTGAAGAATTGTTCATTTTTGTAATGTAAAGGAGGTTTCCCCCTCGAAGAGGATGATTTTTAAGTCGTTGATCTATATTTTCTATCTTTTTGTGAGCTGGTTTCATAACATTTGGTATTAGAGCTTTGGATTCTAGGGTTTAGTTGCTCCAAATAGGTCATCGTCGCATTTTCACTACAAAGTTTCCAAAGCTAAAAGAAAACCCATTTGAGCCGAAATCGTTATGAACTTTGAGTATGAATTTCAGATCTTGTCTCGCTATATTTTCGGAGATATGATCTGAGGAAGTTAGAGTTTTTCCAAGCTCCAGAATTCCATCTCAAACAAGTCATCGTGGCATTTTCGCTATAATTGTTTGTCTACAAAGGTTCAGACTCTGAAATTAAAAGCCATTTGCTATGAAATCATGGTGAAGCTTGGGCCTAAATTTCAAATCTTGTTTCGCTATATTTTCAGAGATATGGTCCAAACATTTAGGGTTTTTGCAGGCTCCTGAATTACATCCCAAACAGGTGACCTTGGGAAAATCGTCATAACTTTCTCTTTGAGCATCATATTGAAATTTCGTAAGAATTTATAAAAAGAGGATAGCCTGCACTTCTTTTGGTATAGTTTTCAGGTCCGAAGGTCGAAACAGTGACACATGGCTCTTCGTACAAGTTCACTCTATTGAAAAAGTATATAATCAGGTCATCTTGGGAGATTGGGAATAACTCTTTCTTGGAGAATCCAATTTTGATCAGACTTGTGGCATTGGAAGGAGGATGCAGAGGGCTACTGCAGGTCATAATTCTAGACCTTGGAGATCCAAACTTTCAGAGATACAACAGATTCAAGATCGAGATCCTAAAAGAAAGAAAAAGAATGACTCGAATAAAGAAAATAGAAACACCTAGTAATCAAAATTGGATGGATGATTTGAAGAATGCGATCAAAGCTAAGATAAATAGTTTTATATATGCCATGGAAGTTGATATCGATGGTATGGAAGCATATTGGAAGAAAGGCATGGAAGATTTGGATAAATACATGGAAGGTTTGAAGGAAGGTGGTGTTAGTTCCAGTCTTTCCAGCCTTCCTCCAGTGATCAAACGTGCTCTTACAAAGTGATTTTGAAGTGTCAAGGTCAAATTTTGTCATTTCAGTGAGTCTTCAAGCAAAATTTGGTCACTAGGCATTAGGTCTAGGGTTTGCTCTCACTCTTTTCAAAGTTGCCCAAATGCCAATCTATGTCACTATTCAGCTGAGTTTATCATCATTCATAGGGTTTTCATTATCATGTCAATGTCTAATGAGTCATTTTACATCTTGTTCATGCTTCAGTTGTGCCTAGGTAAGGTCATTTCCCTTTCCTAGGGTTTTGAAGCCAATTTCTCTTGGACGGTCAAATCATCGGCAAAACTTGTATCTTGATGTTCATACACCTTCCCCTATCCTTAAAGTACCTTATCAAATGCTTCCCATCAATAAGATCCCCCAAATTCCTCATTTTTCCACAAACCCTAGTTTCTTGCTACAACCTGGCAATTTTCTAGGTTTGGCCTGTGTTTTGCCCTTTTGGACCCCTTCCCCTCGCTCAATCTCTGAGATTCCACTTTCCCCTGCTTCCTAACATCCCTCCCCACTCCCAAAAATTTCCCCAAGAATTTAGAAGCCCCCCATCCCCTTCATTTCACTCCATTTCGATAAAATTCCTTGTTTCACACATCGGAACAAGTCGCACTCAAATGATGTTCCAGAGCAATAAAAGATGAATTTTTGAAAACAGAGAGGTTTTTTTGTCCATAACATGCCAAAGAAGAAAAAACTCCTTCACTTTTTGCACAGGTGTCATGGTTTTAGAGAAATGTCAAAATTGCAATCGCCAGATCCAAGGAGGTTGGCCAAGGCACTAAAACGACGGAAAAGGCCCGATCCACTCCAAATTTTGGCCAAAGCCTCTTTGAATGAGCATGGTACTTTATTCGGGACTCCCAGCCCAAATTTCAAGAAATTTGGAGAAAATTTTGTCAATTGTGTTTTTTTTTTGGCAAAAAACAGGTTTTCTCCACAAACGGGTCGCGCGCCGCGCGCGACCCTTTCATTGGGCAACTCCTTTTTGGGAAAAATCAGCATTTTTGGATTTTTCATGCAAAGATACACTTTCTCAGCCATTTCCAAGAAATTTCACCAAGTTTTGGGCCTCCAGAAAGTCAAAAAACAAGCAAAAAAATGACTTTCTGCCACCTTTTTGACATACAGGAAGCAGTCTTGGGAGATTTCAATTTTGGAGGGGCAAATGACCATCAAATTCATAAATTCCACTTGGGTTGGAAAGTAGACATCCAGACCTTTCCAACAAGCCCACGTTTGCCTCATTTTGACACTTGTAAGTACCTCAAAATCAGCTCCAAAGTAGCGTGACCCGTTCAGGAAGAGGGCGCGACCCGTTGGGCAGTTTTCACAGGAATTCATCTACAGCTCAGGAATTCGCCCAACTTTGACCAGTTTTGACTTGTGATGGGATTTTTCACCCTCTTTGATGTAATTTATGTATTTTCATGTTGACATGACACTTATTTACCTATTCTAGAAGATTCATTCATGAAATAGAAAACATTTAATGAATGAATTGGTTTCCTAGCTTATAGAGGCAAGTTGTTTTGACTACCTAGATTTTAGTGCTCAGTTTAGAATTGGTTGAAACAGCTCCTAGGATAGTGAGCTCGACCCCTAGAGGCAAGGAAAGATGTTAGATTTCCTATATTATGTACTTTCTTGGTCACTTTCATGGTTGGACTCTTGAGGGAGAAAGCTCTATTGTATTATTCATTGTATCTCTGCAGTTTTGGCAAAGGAAGAAAGACCAGGGTTTTGCAGTCCTTTTTGGGATTCTTGTGGTTACATGTATTGATGGTGTGTTTCTCTTTGTACTTGTAAGTTTGTTATGTGATTCATCTTCTTACTTTTCCTTCTGCAAATTAGGCAAATGAAGTGTTAAAGTAGAATTCATGATTGCCATGCTCTGCTTTTAAGTTTGCTTAATATTTATGTTTTCATCTGTCTAAAGAGAACCCTTGAAGGTTTCTTGCTCTCTTTAGCTCCTCACCGGTCATTCCTATCCATTCACTTAATTCAAAGGCATCAGTACAGTCTCCTACCTTGCCCCAAAGAACCCCCTGCAAAAACTGTGTCCAATCCCCGCACCCAAAATTGCCTTTCCCCAACTTTCCACCAAAACCCTAAAAATCCCAAATCAAACCTTTTATCAGTTTACTAGCCTAAAATCAGTGTTTCCTCATTGGTTGTCTCGCCCGTTGAAGACCTTTACTGAGATAGACCGGAAAGAGCCCTCTCCTGCCCCGTAGGGCTAGCTACGAGGCTAAGTGGTTTGATGTTGCCTTGAAGTTTACCTTTCTCAGCCTGAGGTGAAATTTCAAGCGCTAACAAATTGGTGACCATACTGGGGAGAACAAACTTGTTTGTGGGTTGATGTGTTTGTCTCATAAGTCTTAGACGGAGCGTGAAGTTATGCCAGGTAGCCTTCGAAATGCTTTTGCTTTGCATAAGCAGAAGTAGATAAATGCTGCTTCAGTCCATCTCCGTGAGCTTGTGAATACAACACTTCATTTGCATTTCACCCCAGTGCATGTATCAAGTTCAGATCTGATTGTTGATGGTGGACAACGATCAGACACTTGAAAGGCTGAAATCATTCACTTGGCGACTCTAAATCAGTTTCAAGATTAGATCCAAAGACTCCACTGGAGGATGATCCCGACCAACAAAAACATGAAAGGACAACATGGACGGACCAGGTATTCAAGTTGGAATTTCATCCAAGACATTTTGTTCTTTGTCATAAATTATTTCTTCTCTTTTCCCAAAAATGTCAAGAAGGCTTTGCAAAGTATACTGTATTTGAAAAAAGATCCCAGGCCTGCAGTTGATTCTTTCCCTTTGAAGATTGTGAATACTAAAGATTTGCATGCCTTTGAGCTTGATCAGGATCCTTTTTCCAAATTTTGTGATGACCATCTTCAAATTGATGAACCCCAAGAGACCAAGACCGATTCTATACCTGCTATACATACCCCTACACCTTGTAAAATTCCAGATCAGTATAAACCTCTTGTTTTACCTTCTGTTCTTCATGCTTTCCCCAAAAACTATGATCTATACTTGCCGAGGTTTGACGGTGAAAGCAAGAATGTCAACATTGAGCAACATGTGTAGAATGTTGAGACTTTTCTAGATCTTTTTGAAGTTGATGATGAAGATGTTAGTATAAGGCTTTTTACTCTTTCTTTGCAAGCCAAAGTCAAGAGTTGGTTTAAAACCCTGCCTGATGCAAGCATTTCAGATTTCCAGCAGTTTGTCAAAGTTTTTCTCGACAGGCGGATGATCGGACAGAACCTTCTCTTGATTGTAGAAGAGTATAACCAGCTGAAAAGATTGCCAGGGGAGACAGTACAACAGTTTTCAGCCAGATTTAACCAAGTGTATTATTCGATGCCAGTTGATATAAGGCCTACTCCTAGATCGGCTCTCTTGCACTATCTGGGTGCCTTTGATCCGGAGATGGAATTTCAGCTGAGAGAAAGGGATATTGCAACACTTCACGAGATGAAAAACAATGCAGTAAATGTAGAGGCGCATCTGCTGATCCGACGGGCAAGGTTGAAGGAAGAAGAGATGAAAAACATAGATCCGGAAAAATCGACATCTCTAGAGGTAAAGCTTGACATTTTGGTAAGTGCAGTAGAGAAGATGATGGACAAGATCAACGCAAGGAATGATTATGATGTTCAAGCCCATGGCTCGCTGATTGAAGAAGAACAAGTTGCTGATCCAAAACATTTTGTTTCTCATCCTAGTTGTCATAGATCTGATAATGATTGTTTTGTAGATCACCTTGGCAAAGAAAGAACTATTGATATGACCTGCATGCTTGATGATATATTTTATACCGATGATTTGCCTCGGTTTGATCAGTATGATGATGATTATGTTCTCCAAACGGAAGCTAATCTTGCAATCAAACAAGTAGCTAGTTTGTGGGAGGAAAAAGTTCATTTTCAGCAGCTTGAATACAATGTTCAGCCATCACATATCAGCTATGACATTGACGAGGAAAGTGCAACAAATTTTGAAGTAAGTGAAGGATCTTTGCCTTTTTGTTTTGATTCATTTTAGTTCATCAGAGATAACTACCATGCAATCAGAAATCAAATGTCAACAAGTCTTGGTTTGAATCATCTTGAGAGCAATGAAAATTTTGTTCAAGACTTCTCATATTCAGATTTGCAACCCCCAAAAGCCATTGATTGTCAAGTTGCAGCTGAAGACTTGGAAGTGGACACACATGATTTAATGATTCAAGGTGACTCCGTACCATTCTGTTTTGAATCATTTCAGTTTTTGAAGGGTAGATTGCATAGTAAATCTTCAAATGAACAGCCTATAACAAATCAACAATCTCTCAGTGTTAATGGTGAGGATGAGACAGATAACAAAATTCTTGAGCAACCTGTAGCATCAGATTTGCAGCCACCAAATGAAATTGAAGGGCAGATTACAGATGAAGTTGTGGAGGACAAATTACATGATTTGATGATGCAGGAAGATTCTATACCCTTTTGTTTCGAAGCATTTCAGTTTATAAGGCAGAATCTTCATAAAATCTCTCATGAAAAAGATGAACAGCTAGAAGGATGTCATACATTTTCAATGGATACATTGCAACAGTCTTTTCAGGGTTTTCATGATCCAATAGCTGATGTTTTGGATGAGGTTTGCAGTCAAAGTCTTTCTCCATTGACTACATGTGAGCTTGAAACATGTGCTGATATGAATTTGATCCGACAACCGGTTTCTTTCTCATTTTCAACAGAGGTCTTGTCACAAGGCTCAGATCAAAGTTTGCATTCATGGTATGAGGAAACGAGAAGTAATCCATTGGATGAGCTAAGTTCCAGTGTGCATAAATTTCAAAATCCTTATGCAGTGTTTTTGGAGGTGGAGAGAGAATTCATATCATTTCACGGATCTGTTTCCAAGTTGTCATGGGAGTTGCCTTTCAGTAGTTCTCTCTTTTTGGTCATAAGTGAGCACTTGCGGAGAATTAGAACAATAAACGGGATACTTACTTGGTTGCACTGGTTGTTTCATTTCACTTGATCAGGTGATGAATGAAACTGTTATAGTAGGTTTTGATGAATAAGCTCCACTTTGAGCATCATTTTCAGTTTGTCGGTTGTGTTTAAGTATTGAGTCAGTTTTTAGTTGAGTGAGAGTCAATTTGTGTTGTCAAGTCATCAGTTTTTAGTCATGCATTTCAGCTTGAGTTTTTGACTCCATTGCCCAATGAATAAAGGCACTGTTTAGCTTTTACAGAGATCTGCGGTTCTTGGCACCTCCAAGGAGCTACCATCCCCATTGAAGCCAATGTTAGTGTCAGTCTTTCCAGCCTTCCTCCAGTGATCAAACGTGCTCTTACAAAGTGATTTTGAAGTGTCAAGGTCAAATTTTGTCATTTCAGTGAGTCTTCAAGCAAAATTTGGTCACTAGGCATTAGGTCTAGGGTTTGCTCTCACTCTTTTCAAAGTTGCCCAAATGCAAATCTATGTCACTATTCAGCTGAGTTTATCATCATTCATAGGGTTTTCATTATCATGTCAATGTCTAATGAGTCATTTTACATCTTGTTCATGCTTCAGTTGCGCCTAGGTAAGGTCATTTCCCTCTCCTAGGGTTTTGAAGCCAATTTCTCTTGGACGGTCAAATCATCGGAAAAACTTTTATCTTGATGTTCATACACCTTCCCCTATCCTTAAAGTACCTTATCAAATGCTTCCCATCACTAAGATCCCCCAAATTCCTCATTTTTCCACAAACCCTAGTTTCTTGCTACAACTTGGCAATTTTCTAGGTTTGGCCTGTGTTTTTCCCTTTTGGACCCCTTCCCCTTGCTCAATCTCCAATATTCCACTTTCTCCTACTTCTTAACATCCCTCCCCACTCCCAAAAATTTCCCCAAGAATTTAGAAGCCCCCTATCCCCTTCATTTCGCTCCATTTCGACAAAATTCCTTGTTTCACACATCGGGACAAGTCGCACTCAAATGATGTTCCAGAGCAATAAAAGATGAATTTTGGAAAACTGAGAGAGGTTTTTGTCCATAACATGCCAAATAAGAAAAACCTCCTTCACTTTTTGCACAGGTGTCATGGTTTTAGAGAAATGTCAAAATTGCAATCGCGAGATCTAAGGAGGTTGGCCAAGGCACTAAAACGACGGAAAAGGTCCGATCCACTCCAAATTTTGGCCAAAGCCTCTTTGAATGAGCATGGTACTTTATTCGAGACTCCCAGCCCAAATTTCAAGAAATTTAGAGAAAATTTTGTCAATTGTGAATTTTTTTTGGCAAAAAACAGTTTTTCTCCACCAACGGCGCGCGACCCTTTCATTGGGCAACTCCTTTTTGGGAAAACTCAGCATTTTTGGATTTGTCATGCAAATATACACTTGTTCAGCCATTTCCAAGAAATTTCACCAAGTTTTGGGCCTCCAGAAAGTCAAAAAACAAGTAAAAAATGACTTTCTGCCACCTTTTTGACATACATGAAGCAGTATTGGGAGATTGCAATTTTGGAGGGGCAAATGACCACCAAATTCAGAAATTCCACTTGGGTTGGAAAGTAGACATCTAGACCTTTCCAACAAGCCCACTTTTGCCTCATTTGGACACCTGGAATTACCTCAAAATCAGCTCCAAAGTAGCGCGACCCATTCAGGAAGAGGGCGTGACCCGTTGGGCAGTTTTCACAGGAATTCATCTACAACTCAGGAATTCGCCCAACTTTGACCAGTTTTGACTTGTGATGGGATTTTTCACCCTCTTTGATGTAATTTATGTATTTTCATGTTGACATGACACTTATTTACCTATTCTAGAAGATTCATTCATGAAATAGCAAACATTTAATGAATGAATTGGTTTCCTAGCTTATAGAGGCAAGTTGTTTTGACTGCCTAGATTTTAGTGCTTAGTTTAGAATTGGTTGAAACAACTCTTAGGATAGTGAGCTCGACCCCTAGAGGCAAGGAAAGATGTTAGATTGCCTATATTATGTACTTTCTTGGTCATTTTCATGGTTGGACTCTTGAGGGAGAAAGCTCTATTGTATTATTCATTGTATCTCTGCAGTTTTGGCAAAGGAAGAAAGACCAGGGTTTTGCAGTCCTTTTTGGGATTCTTGTGGTTACATGTATTGATGGTGTGTTTCTCTTTGTACTTGTAAGTTTGTTATGTGATTCATCTTCTTACTTTTCCTTCTGCAAATTAGGAAAATGAAGTGTTAAAGTAGAATTCATGATTGCCATGCTCTGCTTTTAAGTTTGCTTAAAATTTATGTTTTCATCTATCTAAAGAGAACCCTTGAAGGTTTCTTGCTCTCTTTAGCTCCTCACCGGTCATTCCTATCCATTCACTTAATTCAAAGGCATCAGTACATTCTCCTACCTTGCCCCAAAGAACCCCCTGCAAAAACTGTGTCCAATCCCCGCACCCAAAATTGCCTTTCCCCAACTTTCCACCAAAACCCTAAAAATCCCAAATCAAACCTTTTATCAGTTTACTAGCCTAAAATCATTGTTTCCTCATTGGTTGTCTCGCCCGTTGAAGACCTTTACCGAGATAGACCGGAGAGAGCCCTATCTTGCCCCGTAGGGCTAGCTACGAGGCTAAGTGGTTTGATGTTGCCTTGAAGTTTACCTTTCTCAGCCTGAGGTGAAATTTCAAGCGCTAACAGGTGGGACAATGCTGCTACAAGAAAGGCCTCCTAATGGTGAAAAGGTAGTAGAGGAAACTCATGATGAGAACAAAAGTAATTTTAATCATGATTTCATAGAATCTAACATTGGATTGAAGACCCAACATATTCCAAAGATAGATATGAGGAATTTTGGTGGTAAGGATCCCGTAACATGGATACTACAGATGGAGAAATATTTTGATCTACATAATGTGCAAAACACACAAAAGGTACGTATTGCATCTTTATATTTAGAACCGAATCAGTTTGTATGGTATAGAGGGATTTGTTCTTGTTAACAACTTATCACTTGGTCAATTTTCACGGAGGAAATGATAGCACATTATGAGGATACAAAGAGAAACACCTTCTTTAGCCAAATGATAAATCTCAAACAAAAGGGTTCAATGACAAAGCACATTGAGGACTTCCAAAAATTAAATATAAGGGTAAATGATATTCCGAAGAAGCATAGGATTGAAGTTTTCATAGGGACTTTAAATGATGACTTCCAACATGAGGTTCGCATTTGGGAACATGATTCATTGGAGAAGGCATGTAGGCTAGCAAGAAAAATTGAAAGAAAAATTATGGCAAAAAGGAAGCCTACCACTCATAAGTATAAATATGGAACTGTTGTTGCTCCTAGCCTTTCACCACCTACAAGGTTGACACCAAAACATTTGGAAGAAAAAAGAGAAAAAGGGCTTTGTTACAATTGTGATAGAAAATACAATAAAGGTCATAAATGTGTTGAGAAGAAATTAATTTACATAGATGGGGAAGAGAAGCAAGAAAAGGAACAAGAAACGTCAAAAGAAGGTGATATACACTAGGAACCAATCCCATAGAAATAAGAAATGAATCTGACCATATCTTGTAATGCATTGACAAGAATTACCACTCCTCAAACTCTCAAGATAGAAGGGCATATCAAAAAGAAAAAGGTAATAGTGTTGATTGATTCGGGTAGTACCCATAATTTTATTCATTGTAAGATAGCCGAGGACTTGAATTGCTTCCTCTATCCAGCACCAAAGTGTCAAGTAATGGTTGATAATGGAGGAACCATAAATTTCTCTGGATAGTGCCATAATATTAAGCTATCCATGGGAGAATATGTCTTGAATAGTCCAATGCTTTCCATTCCAATGGGTGGTGGAGATGTTGTACTAAGAGTCCAATGGCTACAATCTTTGGGTACGATAGCTTTTAATTTTCAAGAACTTTTCTTGAATTTTTTTTGGGAAGGAAAGGAAGTTGAATTAAGGGGTATCACAAGGAAACCGAGAAAGTTTTTTTTTGCTGAAGCAAGAGTCGGACCTTCTATTTCATTAAACAGTAAAAAAATACATAAAATAAAACATTCCTCGATAAGCCATGGCCTAAGGAGAAAACCCAACACTAACTGTTAATGGGCTAAAGGCAAAAGCCCCGACCCCTACAACCAAACCTCAAAACTCTCTAAAGAAATATAATGTGGAAACCGGCTAACAAGAATCTAGAGTTGGACCCGAAGAGGAACATATGTGCCAATCTTTAAAGATTTCATGTCTGCATAACTCACAAACCTGCGAATCTGTAGAATGTGTAAAAAGCTGCTTCCTGCCAAGAACATTTTGTTTCCCGCCATTTACCTGACTTGCATCTTTAATCTCCACCATCGAACCTCTTCACTCGATCCCATGGTTATGGCCAATATCGTTGTGCTTAGAAACACGACGTTTACCCCTATGGACCCACCAACATGCTCGATCAATCCCATCTGTTGATCCGCCTTGCAAGATTCGACGGTTGAGAATCATATCGCACCAGTCAACATCACCGAACAACAACGTGCGATGAGGGCGGTATTCCATCTGACCCCACTGCCATGTGGAGCTTGCTGAATGGAATCACTCCCAAAATGGGAAAACCACTTCCCGCTTGCAAGGCTTGCAATCACCGAAAAACCACCCTGGATGCGGTATTGCGCATAAAGAAGAAAAACCCTAGGTTTCGAGGCCACCGAGAGTTCCTGGTTTCCGTCCTCTCGCTGTGTCTACTCTACCTGAATCAATGTGAGAAGAAGCTCCCGCCATCCTGCCTGTCATCCAAAAAACCGAAACGCCTGAGCTGCTACCTCTAGGATCTGCTATGAAAATATTAACCCGGGTCAGCAAAAATGGTCTCTTGATTTTCCTGATGCTGCTGTCGGTCTCTAAGGGCTCTAGATGAACATCCCTCCTTCAACCTATCATCTGTTATCTCCTCCCACTAGCAGTAGAGATCAATATGCTTATTTCGTACCCCCTCATTGGCAAGCCAGTCCACCATTTTGTTGGCTTCCCTACGAACATGCACCAACCCGAGGGTTCTCAACATTCTTAGGTGCGCTTGGATTCTTTGGTAGACTTGCAGAAGCTGCCAATGTTCTGAGATTTTCTCAGGAGCAGCTCCAACATTTATCCTTCTTACTGAGTTAATGACAAGTTCTGAATAAGCCTCAATGATGACAATTTGAATGTTGTACTTGAGCAGTATTTCCAAGCATGTTTTCATCGCCATGAGCTTAGCCATATTGTTAGTAGCTTTGCCAAGATAACTGTGGAAGATGAGCTATTTATTTCCTTCCTCATCCCTCAGAACCCATCCATAAACTGCTTATGCTGGATTCCCTTTTGAGGCCCCGTCTATGTTGAATTTTAAAAAACCATGAGAAGGGGGTTGCCAAGAATACTTTTCTATTGAGGTTTTCTTGATAATCTGCATAGAACCCTGAGGGGGATTAACCTTGAGCTCTAATTTCTTCAATATTCTTGCCTCTCTTTGTTCAATAGGTTTACCTGTAGCTTCTCCTCCCAGGATATGTATAGTTTCTTTGAGTTGTTTAAGGATCAGATTGAGGATGTTACTCACCGAACTCACTTTCTCCTTGAAAATCCTATTGTTACACTCCTTCCAGACATTCCAGATTAAGAATCCTAGGGTCAGCATCCAGGCAGAGTTTATGATCTCATTATCTGAGAAATTTTTCCTCCAGTTCTTCAAAGTGGTGGTGATGTCATTAACATCTCTGTCTGTTTTCTCAAAGACTTCTCCAACCCAATTCCAAAGAGTTATGGTGAAAGTGAATCTATTCAGGAGATGATTTGTGGTTTCTTCCTGCTGTTTGCATAAGTGACATCTTGAAGGGCCAAAGCAACCTCTTTTCTTAGATTAGCCCATGTCAAAATCTTGCCCTATTGAACCAGCCACTTGAACAATTTTACTTTCATCCAATGAGGATTTTCCCAGATTTCTTTCCATGTCTTATCAGTGTTGGGATGGTTTAGCCCTACCTCTATTCTTTTGGCTTCCTTGAGGTTGAAGAGACCTGTCTTGTTTTTTCCCCATCTTAGTTGATCACTCAAGTTTGAGTTTAAGATTTGTATCTTGTCTAAGAGACCTTGAAGGGTTGTGGCTTGAGTATGCAACGTGCCCATTCCACTATAGTCTGGAAGTTTCCAAGTTCTCCATTTCTTATCATTCCTTGCTTGGTCCCAATAGTCACTTACCCACTTTAGTCCTTTGCTGATGGTATCAGTGTGAATGTCTACTAATTCTTCACTTCAGAGATTGTCCTCTTGTTGCCAATTGTCCGCCCAGAACCAAGCCAGTTTCCCGTTTCTGATCTCCCAGAAACTATGGTTTTGGACTAGGGCTCTGTTCTCCCATGCTTTGTTCAAAATTGCAGAACCTTTGACCTATCCGGTCATTCTAATTAGAGTTTCCTCCTACCATTCGCTCGCATATTTGTGCTTCCAGAGTTTTGCCCAAGGGGATTGAATTTCTCTCAGCCATCTCCACCAAATTTTGGCTCCAAGAACTCTATTTAGAATTCCTAGGTCATGAAGACCCAAGGCACCATGGGACTTAGGTTTGCATACTCTGTCCCATGCCACAAGGGCCCATTTCTTCTTTTCTTCACCTTTCCCCCATAGAAAGTCTCTATGAATGTTTCTTATATCGGTTAGTACACTAGTTGGTGCTGGAATGGCAGATAGCATATAAATAGGGATACTTTGTAGGACAGCCTTAGTGAGAACTAGTCTCCCTGCTAGATTTAGTGCTCTGTTTGTCCATTTGCTTATCTTATCTTTTAACTTATTAAGAACGAGCTCCCAGATGTCCTTGTGAAGCGGTTTGGCAGTGAGAGGAACTCCCAGGTACTTCACAAACAGTGTCTCCCTTTGAAAGCCCAAAATTTTGGAAAGATTTATTTGAATTGAAATATCTGTATTGAAAAAGAAGATTTTCAATTTAGTAAGACTTACCTCAATGCCTGCTACCCTAGAAAATTCACTTAGAATCTATTTGAATGCTTTGGCTTCCTTAACAGTGGGAGTGCCTTGAAGCATAGTGTCATCCACAAATTACTGATGTGTCACCATGTCCCCACCATTAGTGAGTCTCAGACCCTGAATTCTCCCTTCCTCCTTAGCAGCTATGATAGCTCTTCCTAACCCTTCCATCATTAGAATGAAGAGGAAAGGAGAAAGAGGATCTCCTTGCCTAAGACCTCTAGAAGGCTTGAAGGTTTTGGAAGGAGCTCCATTGAGCAGAATTGAACAACTGGCTGTGGTAACTAGTGCCATAACCCATTTTATCCAATCGTGATCAAAGCCATAGGCTTTTAAAATTGCTCTTACATATGACTAGCTAAGTTTGTCCTAGGCCTTTGCTATGTCCACTTGCATTATCATTCCAACCTGTTTGTTGGTGATGAGTGAATGAACCGTTTCATGTGCTTGTATTATATTATCTAAAATTTGTCTTCCTTCCACATAGCTTGTTTGTTCCTCTTACACTAGGGATGGGAGGATAGGTTTAAGATGATTGGCAATGACTTTGGATATAATTTTGTAGATCACATTGCATAATGCTATAGGTCAAAATCTGTCTGGAGAGGTGGCTTTCGGGGATTAAGGCTATGAAAGATTCATTGAGCGCCTTTAAGACTTTCTTAAATCTTCGAGAGTCTTCCACTACCTCCAGGATGTCCCATTTCACTATCTTCCAACAAGCTTTGAAAAAATCCACTTTGAAGCCATCTGGGCCTTGTGCTTTCCCATTTTGCATCTCTTTCACTGTTTCCTCAATTTCTTCCACTGTTAGTGGTCTATTGAGATTGAAATTATCTTCTCTGTTAACCAATTTAGGGATGTACTTAGTGAATTTTTTTGTAAACTGGTATCTATCTTTCGAGGTTTGCTCAACAATTTTCTGAAAATGCTGGAGTAGAACTTTCTCCATTTCTTCATGAGTGTTTCTCTCTACACCATGCTAATATGTCAGTTTCACAATTTTGTTGTTGTTTCTATGAGCTATGGTGTATCTGTGGAAGAATTTGGTATTTCTCTCCCCTTATTTGATCCATTGTACTCTGGATTTCTGTCTCCAGAGTATTTCCTCTTGAAGGCATCTATTGTCCCATTCCTGCTGGAGTGACTCTACCATCTATTTCCTTTCATCTGTGTATCCTTCTATGATAAGAATCTGATTTATTTCCTTTAGTCTCTTTTCCACCTCACCTTTAGCTTTGAAGATATTGCCAAATTCTATTTTTTTCCACTCTTTGAGTCCGCCTTTAATATGTTTGAGCCTGTAGTGAAGCAGGAACATCTTTGTACCTTGAAGGTGAAGATCTTCCTTCCACCATTGTTCAATATTTGTGAGGAAATATGAATGTGTGAGCCAAGCATTCTCAAACCTGAAGGGGGTGTTCCTTGGTTTGCCAAAAAGGGAGGCTTCTAATTGGATAGGCTAGTGATCAAAACCCCAAAAGGTAAAATGAGTGCAGTAATACTGCTTCCCCTAAAAGGAAGTTCCTCTGAAACCATAAATTTGTCCAATTTTGAGGCCACCTGGGAAGGGCCTTTTCTTTTGCTGTTCCAAGTGAAGATTCCATTGCTTGTTTCCATATCAACCAATTTAATATTGGTGATGAAGTTCTGGAAGGCAATTGAATCTCTCCCAAGTATTCTAGTTCCTCCTTTCTTCTCCATGAGTGATTTTGTTATGTTAAAATCACCTCCAAGAATCCATGGTAGAGCTGGGTATCTCTTCTTCATATCCTCAAGTGTTGTGAAGAGTTGAAGTTTGTCCTCCATTGGTTGTGGACCATAAACATTGGTGATCATGTAACATTGCATGTCTCCCACCGGTTGGAAAATCAGAGAAAGGTGATATCTGGATGCCTCCGCATCAATCACACCAAATTTTTGTGGATCCCAGAGAGTGAGAATACCACTAGTAGATTTGTTTGCCTTGAATTCAAGGTATTCATATCTATTTACCCATTTGCTATGTTTTTCACGGATCTTCTCCACTGAGCATTTTGTTTCCTGTATGAATACTATGTCCGGTTTTTCCTCTCTAATCCTTTTACCAAGATTCCTATGTTTTCTTCTACTCCCTAGCCCTCTAATGTTCCAGGTTGTGATTTTCATTAAGGTGGGGTTATAAAGGAGTAACTAGAAAGGTCTTTCATCCTTCCTGAATCAATCATGAGCTTGCCACACTCTAGTAGCAATTCCTTCTGTCTCTTTCTACCCCTCCTTTTGCCTGGATTCTTTGTTAATTTTCCGTTTATTAATCCTATTGAGGAGGTTCATTTGTTTTCCTGGTTGTCAAGTCCTCTTTTGAATCCTGCATCTGTTTGATGTGTCTTGTTAAGGAAGATCTGTTGGATTTTATCCACATCCTCCTAAAGGATGGAGTTTATTCCCTGGGTTCTCCTGCAAATCTTGATCCTCCGTACCACTTTCACTATGAGTCATTTCCTGGTCTTTTTCGACAACCATGGTATTCAAAGAGTCCATCATGTGTTCATTCTGTTCCTGAATGTACTCCATGCTGGTCTCTTTTTCTTTCCCCCTTGCTGTCTGATTCTCTGCACTCTTTTTATCCCCTTCCTCGACTTCTTTTTCTCCTAAGATATCAAAGTTGTTGTAACTTTTTGCTTTATCATTCACACTATGGCTCTTTTGTGTCTTCCTTCCTCCCCCTTTTCCTTTTCCTCCCACTTTGGTGAAACCTGTCTGGTCTTTTCCTTTGTTGGGATTTAGGTTTTCCTCCCTTCGATTGAGTGGACAGTCTCTTGATAGATGTCCATGCTCATGACATTTGTGACATCTGAATGGGATGTGTTCATAGTCAGTTGCTTGAACCCATTCCTCATCATAGACTTCTAGAATGACCTCATCTGGAAGGGCTCCTGATAGGTCCATCTCCACACAAATGCGTGCATAGGATGTATATTTTCCCCTTAGAGTTGCCTTTGAAATATTTAAGAAATGACCTAATTTATTGCCTATAGATTTTAAAGACTTTGGCATCCAGTAATCTAAAGGTAAGGAGTATAGTCAAATCCATACTGGTACCAAAGTGAAGGTCTCTCATTCAGGCACAAAGTTCATCGTCTATGGCCTCATATAGAGCCCAACAGCTGCAAAGAAGTATGGCCCTCCTTCAAAGATTTTGTCTCTGCCTTCCATGTTCGTAATTACCACAGTGAAAAGACCTTTAGATCCAAGATGAATATTTAACTCCCCCTTTGGTTTCCATTTGTATTTTATCTAGGTGTACAACGCTTTCTTTAATGGCCAGATTCCCATAAATTTGCATATGATGGCATAGTTAGCCATGTGGTCTCTGTGCACTTGTAGAGCTGGGTCATTTAGAATAACTCGAGGTTTAGTTGTGGTCTTGGGTTTACAGGGCCCCATCTTAGCTCTGTCCTCTGACCCTTGACCTCCGTCGTCCGCTTTTTCCTCCCGACAGTCTTCCTCGTGGGCCCCTTGATCTGCATTGGTTTTTCTATCTTTCGTCTTCTGAGTTTCTGAGTCTTTTGTCTTGACCTCCCAGGGCTTTGGAGGTTTGTTCTTTTTCCCTCCTCCTCCTCTATCTGCTACCATATAACTGTAGGAGGGAGTGGAGCTCCCTCCTCCTTGTGTCTTCATGGATGCTTGGTACTCTCTGCCACTGATTTCGTTAAACCCTAGAACCAGAGCTCAACTTGCCTTCAAGTTCCACCCCAAGGAAACCAGGAAATTTAACCAGCTCTAACAACATGAAAAAGCTTCTAAAGAAAGAAAAATGGGGTGTAATTGCACAATTGTGTTCACTAGAGGTTCCCACATCGAAATCATCTATTTCTCCAAATATCCAAAATGTTTTGGACAATCATTCCAAGGTATTTGAGACTCCCAAAGGCCTCCCACCTATTCATGATCATGATCATGCTATTCATTTGATTCCAGGAAGTGTTCCCCCGAACATCAGGCCTTACAGATATCCATATGCCCAAAAGAATGAAATTGAACGTATGGTTGCAGAAATGCTAGAGGTTGGTATAATTCAACCTAGTCAAAGTTATTTCTCTGCTCTAGTGGTATTGGTACACAAGAAGGATGGATCATGGTGCATGTGTGCAAATTATAAGGAGCTCAACAAGCTTACTATTAAAGATAAATTTCTCATTCTTGTCATTGATGAATTATTGGATGAATTACATGGAGAAATTTACTTTACCAAGTCGGATCTTCATTCAGGATATCATCAAATCAAAATGAAGACTGAAGACATTCCACAAAAAACATTTAGAACTCATGAGGGTCATTATGAATCTTTGGTCATGCATTTTGGCCTTACCAATGCACCTTCTACATTTCAAGGTTTGATGAATTCCATTTTTAAACCCTTAGAACATTTGTGTTAGTATTTTTTGGTCATATACTAATCTAAAACAAGCGTTGGAAGGATCATGTTCAACATGTTGACATGGTGATCAATCTATTGGAGGAGAAACAATTATATGCAAAAATCTCCAAATGTTTATTTTGAGTACAAGAGGTGGAATATTTGGGTACTCAGTTAGCTCATAGCTCATCTTATCATCCTCAATTTGATGGGAAAACTGAGATAGTGAAAAAATGTTTGGAAGGATATCTTCGTTGCTTTGTATCTGATAAACAGACATAATGGTTCAAGTGGTTGCCTCTGGCTGAATGGTGGTATAACACTTCCTTCCATACTGCAGCAAAAATGACCCCATTTATGACACTTTATGGATATCATCTATCGTCCATCACATCATCTCTAAAAGAAAATTCCAAGGTTCAAGAAGTAAGATCACATTGATCATCAACAACAAGTTCTCAATCTCTTAAAGGATAACCTCACTTTGGCACAAAATAGAATGAAACAATAGGTAGATCAACATCGCAGCGAAAGAAGTTTTGATGTAGGTGACTGGGTATTTCTACGACTACAACCATACAAACAAATGTCCCTCAAGGAAGCTAAGAAGGATAATAAATTATCACCAAAGTATTATGGTCCGTACAAGGTGTTACAAAAGATTGGTACTATGGCATACAAATTGGAGCTTCCTGCATCTTCCCGAGTGCCCCCAGTTTTCCATGTTTCATGCTTAAAGAAGGTTATAGGTGACAAGCTCCTAGTTCAAACAATATTGTTGGAACTTGATGAGGAAGGAAAAATCATATTGGAACCTGAAGTAGTCACGGAAACAAGAACCCGACATGATGAAATTGATCAATTTCAGAGTATCTCATCAAGTGGAATAACTTACCCGCTAAAGATTCCACATGGGAGGACGAGAATATTATACAAAAGCATCCAAAACTACTCAAGCGTTGAGGACAAAACTTTTTGAAGGAGAGGGGCATGTTAGGTCCCTATACTACTAGTGTAACCCCTTATTGTTATTAATGCAAACCCCTTATTATATTTTTGTGCCCATGTAGTCCCCATATTGTTATTATTGTGCCTCGTATAAGCCCACTATTGTTATTGTTGTGCCCCTACAATATTATTGTTATGTAGGCTCTGATTGTATTGGGACCCCTTAGACTCCTATATATAGAAAGGAGGCCTTGTCATTTGTATCATCAAAGAATTGTTCATTTGTGTAATGTAAAGAAGGTTTCCCCCTCGAAGAGGTTGATTTTTAAGTCGTTTATCTATCTTTTCTATCTTTTTGTGAGTCGATTTCATAACACACTAATAAACTATCTCACCCTTCGGGACACCCTTGTGAATTGTCCAAAACTCTTAGATGTCACACACTTGGACTACAAATAGATAGGATGATACTCTTAAGCCAATCATCCGCCCAAAAAATTGTTACAATAGTAAACTGACCCTTTCCTTACTCGATCTCCTATTCGGTAGGAAAGAGATTTGAGTTGCATAGGAAAACCAAGTTTTGCCACCCAAAAAATTATTCAGTCACACTACACCTATGGCTCAACTCGCACCTCACTCTCCAACCTATGGTGAGAAGTAATATGTGATGCTCGTTATTCTTTCAAACTCCAACTCAATCACATATATATAGCTTTCCTCCCAAGAAATCCAAACCAATGCAACCCTTCTTATGAGATCATGCCCCTTTGTATGACACTTGAGCCAATATATAAATATTCCTTCCCCATATGCTCTCTCCAATGAGCTGACGTAGCCCATGCCCATTCCACATCTCCTCTACTTGGGTTAGCACAACTGAAGGCTCTCCTCGTCGGGTTGTGCACCCTTTTGCACTCATCCCACCATGTTGGAAGAATGTGGCATGAACTTTTCTTACTCCCAATGATGATGGGGGACTCGGTTGGGTGTGTCATGACATGTGATCAGATCCACATGCATTGGGTGTACCATGGCATGTCATAGTCCCAAATCAAGTATGTGATGACTAGGTGCCCGAGGTGCTTGGTTGAGTAGATGGTGAGTGTTATGTGGGAGTTTGCATGCCCGTGTGCCTAGGGGAATTATAATTGGTGTTATTCTATTAGTCTTTAAAGGTTTACTTAATTTAATCAAGATGGAAACATTGACATTTCTATGAGTGCTCTAATTTAACCTTTTTATTTTCCTTTTTCTTAGAGCATCTTGAGCATTTAAGTTAAAATTTCCTTCTCTTTTTATGTGATGCGTTACCCTCTTATGATATCCTAGGTTTCCAAGAAGGCATACTTATCCATGTCCCTAAAATAAGGCCATGGATCCTTGTGTTCCAAATTGTCTAATGTCTGACAAATTATTAGTTTGATGAGCCCATTATGGGCCAATGATTCATGTTTTCCTCCCTTTATTTTAGTACACATCACATTCAGGGATTGTAACAAAAAAATTGTACACTGAGTGTTTCCATAGGTTATATGTGGGGTTGGTGCCTTAGCTAGTAAATATCCTAAACTAATAGACATATACCACAATATACTTTAGAATATGGTAAGCCACTTAATTTTAGAGGTCAGGTAGGATGTCTCTTTTTACCCCATTCTTGTCTTCCAGGCACTCAACCTCATGCTAAAGGAAGAACTTTTTTCTTGGCAAGAGTGGCCACTTACCTCTCTTATTTTTCCCAAGTCAACCCTGTTGGGGTTCTAGACACTTTATTGATAATATCTTCAGATTTCTATGCCCCCGATAGTAATGGAATATCTATTATTTCTAATACTCTTGAAGTTCATGGAAAATCCTTTATCCACCTTATAATCATATCCCATCAACTTATTTTAGTCTATCTAATGGTATCCTTCAAAAATATCAACCACCTTTGGCTTTTGGTGGACCCTTGAGGTGTCTGTATGCTCCCTATGATTAAACCCTACTCACATTTCTAGAAATCTATATATTGTTCTATTCTCTATTAAAATTGATATAATAAGGTTTCCTGTAGATGATTGGAATGCATAGTTTTCTTCAAAGGGTGGATTTTAATTACAAACATCAATAAATTATATGGAAAAATAGATGAAGCATAGCCATCAAAGTAAATACAATTTAATGATTTCATTAACTAAAAGGATGGTTTCACCAAAGGTTTTCATGGTTAAGAAAATTATTGCCTCATCCTAACATAACTTGTGAGTATATACCGTCTAGAAATTATGGAAATTAATATACTACAATTGCTTGATAGGGATGTTTTGTTTAGTTTAATGTTGACAAATCTTGGTAGAGACATAGGAAATTCAAGTTTAATAGACGAACTAGAAGACCAACCTGTTCATTGATGTTACCATGCAATGCTATTTGTGCCATCATTGGTTCTAGCAATAATTCTATAGATTTCAATTCTTGTAGAAGAGGGAGGAGGACTATTTATCGTTCTCTTGCTAGTTGAGAGCTCTTTGGCGAATTTTGTTTGCATGAAGGCTCAATGTTTTAAATGGCTCCCTCTATAGGTAGTAGTTGTTGTAACATATTCTTGTCCTTCTAATCCAGTTTCTACATTAAGTCTCAATCCACGTTTCAAATAAAATTTAAAAGAAAAAAAATAAAAATAAAAATAAACTAGCATTTGCACCAGATGTTGCAAAGGAAATGCCGTAAGGCATAAATTAAAGAAAGAAAATAGAGCAAAAAAATACTTTGATAAAGAATAAAAATATATTGAACACTCAAATCAATGCCCCATTAACTGGAACCACTTAGTAGACATTCCATATGAAATGGGCATATGATCCAAGAACATTGCTGCATAAGAGAGCCAATTAGTCAGGTAACATAAGTATAAATGGTTTCATATATTAAAATCCACAGGTCTAACAAATCTTGTTTAGCCATTTAAGATATAGAAGCTATCTTGTTTAGCCATTTAAGATATAGAAGCTTCGAAACCTTTGTATATGAGCTATTGTCAAAGGACTGCCCTTGTCCTCAGAAGCATTACCACTAGTACCAAGGAGTTCAGGACCTTCAAGCTGCCGAACGCCATCTATTTCATTGCCTGATCTTAATGATTTCATTTGGTTATGTAAAAGCCCCATGTATTTCATTGCTTGATCGTTAAGTAAAAGGTTACACCTTCTCTGGAAATTTAGAGTTGAAAATTTAAAGGCTATCATCATATTTTGGTCTTGAAGATCTCAATGTTGTGAAACTTACTATTGTCCCTTGCTTTGCAGTTGACAAAGAAATCATGTAATCTATGTTGTCTCCTATTTTAAGAGAGCCCTATTCTTTATGTCTGATCGATGTCATTCCTGTTGCTTGGTGGTGGCACTTACAAACACACAGTGCAGAGTCTGTGTGACCTATGTATAGTATACATCCCAGGACTCCAACATGACAAATTGTCTTTATCACGTGGCAATTGTCTGGAAACAATTATTTAGTTCTTAATTTTCAACATTGTTCTTTTAATAGAGTCTTCTCTTTAAGTTTTTTTTTTTTTTTAAAGGAAGTAGATGCATTGACATTTCAGTGACTTAAATTATTTTTAAGTAGAATTGAAATTCCACCTCTTGTATAAATTACTTATGATATATGTTTATGTTTCTATTTGGCATAAAGTAAATGATGTAACCTTGCTTTGCTTTTAGTAAGGACGGGTAGGTTTAATTAACTTACAATTAGAAGTAGAAATTCCCGAGCCTCATGTTCTAGATGAACCCTTGAGGATTAGCCTCTGTAAGAGAAAATAGCATGAGAGATATGGCTATGAAGCAACTAAATTCAGTTATCTAGCCTAATCTATATCAAACTATTCTCATCTTTTACTTTATTACAATATCTCTATATATTTACTATAAAATATTTATAAATACTTTGTACAGATTTTTATATTCTTCTCTTTCCCATGTACCAATTTTCTTCAACTCTGATTGGCATGCCATGAAAAGGAGCCAACAATTTTTAACTTCCTCAAAATTTTTATATTATTTCAAATAAAGGATAGGGTTACAACTTTATTAGCATTTATCAAATACTTTGGCAAACTCCCATGCTCTTTTTCTTTCCCTTAGGCTGGTCCTCTTCAGCTTTGATATTAAGTAAACAAAGAAACTCAAATTTGAGGATTTCAACTATGTTAGAATTTGCTATACACCAATCTTATACAACCAAAAAAATTTAGTCTTTCTAACTCCGGAAAGAATGGAAAATTATACACTTCACAACATTTTTCACTCAAATCCTGTATACAATTCACAACATGCACATAATTAATTACAAATTACAAACCAAAAGGTTTTAAACCCCAATAAAAAAAAGCTAAAATCCTTCCTAAAATTACAAATCAAAAGGTTTTAAACCAATCTAAAAAGGGCTAAAATCCATTTGAAACACCTGAGGGCCTTCCCATTGTTGTCCACTCTTTCCCTACATCTGTGAATCGGCCAATTCCCCCACTTGAATTCCCCTTTTCAACTTTTCTGGCATTGGACAGTTCAGAACTCTCTTGTGGCAAGATCTGGGCATCAGCGATCCACTCAACGGCCTCACAATTAAACTTCAGAGCATAATTTCTTACGGTCTACCCCAACATTGTCCTAATAACAATTTCTGCAACCTGTAATTCAAAGCTACAAAGCTAGTGAGGTTGTTTTTTTTCAACTTAAGAAATCGAGCTTGAAGTAACTCAGACATATCTAGTTTTGCCTGTGATTGGACCATAAAATCTGTGAAGTTCAACCCTCCCCACATCCTCTAAACTAATTGAGATTACTTATATTCTGGTTAACAAAGAAAACTAAAAAAATCAACATTAATGTTGACATCTGTAAAGGCAAAATTTGTCAATATTTAATATCTTATTTCAATAAGTGTATGCTCATTATGATATACCATAGAAAATTACATTTGTGGAATGAAACAACAACATTCAGATCACTGAAAAAAATGTCTCTGGATCAAATAAATGGTTTCCATTCATTGAATAACATTGCAATTACAACAAGAATATTCAGCTCTTCATTTAAGAGCAGATCCTCTGGCATGATGGAGAGAGATCCAAAGGTACCTGCCAATAGATGAGAGATTAAAATAAATAGAGCATATGTACAAGATCAGAACTCCTGAGCAGAGCAAATTAGTCGTCAAGATTGAGAAATCTCAAAAAGATGTTGCTCATCTGAGTCAAGAAGGCCCTTGTGAAGCAGAAGCTGAGGCAATAGAAATGAAATCTGCTATACAAATACAAGAGTAAGTTCAATTTACAGAGAAGATTGAGAAGAGTAAGTTCAATTTATAGAGAGGAATGAGAAGCATTACAGGTAAGAGTCTCAGAAGTAGGCCATAACTCGTTAACTTGGGGATGGTCATGGAGAGGCCTAATTATTTACAAGGCGAGGTGACATGAATACAAATGAGGATAAAGGTATAATCATGCATAGATGTTAATATGGGAGGAATAATCAAGGGTTCCAGCTCCTTCCCATCCCATCCATTCTTCCCACTCGTTGCAAGGATCATTATTAATTCCCATCATGCCATCCATATAGTAATCCTCGGAACCATTTTGCTGCTTTGCTTGTGCCAAACTAGACATTACAGTCTGCAGATTTATCACAAAAATAACATAATCAATAACATGAACACATCTGAGATAAAAAGGGGTTATATACTCTAACATGCATCAATGTCGTTAAAACTGAAAAAATAAATAAACAAAAGCTGTCCAGAGACAGAGCAAGTTACCTGATGAGCCTGATTGATCTTCTGAAATTGAAGTCTTTACCCCCTGGCAATTGTCTGGAAACAATTATTTAGTTCTTAATTTGCAACATTGTTCTTTTAATAGAGTCTTCTCTTTAATTTTTTTTTTTAAGGAAGTAGATGCATTGACATTTCAGTGACTTAAATTATTTTTAAGTAGAATTGAAATTCCACCTCTTGTATACATTACTTATGATATATGTTTATGTTTCTGTTTGGCATAAAGTAAATTATGTAACCTTGCTTTGCTTTTAATAAGGACGGGTTGGTTAAATTAACTTACAATTAGAAGTAGAAATTCTGGAGCCTCATGTTCTAGATGAACCCTTGAGGATTAACCTTTGTAATAGAAAGTAGCATGAGAGATATGGCTATGAAGCAACTGACTTCAGTTATCTAGCCTGATCTATATCAAACTATTCTCATCTTTTACTTTATTACAATATCTCTATATATTTACTACAAAATATTTATAAATACTTTGTACAGATTTTTATATTCTTCTCTTTCCCATGTACCAATTTTCTTCAACTCTGATTGGCATGCCATGAAAAGGAGCCAACAATCCTTCGATTTCTGAACATAATCTTTTTTCTAAATTTCCCTGTTGAACATACAGATATTATAAACAGTTAAGACAAAGAGAAAATGGCATTGCAGTAGAAAATGTTATGAGTTTATTGCTGATCACCTTTAGTAATCCTACTCAATAATTGCAAACAAATTGATGGACATTGTCTCTGATGTCAAACTACACCTACAATTAGTAAATCTTTGGTTTTTTCCTGTAGGTACCATTGGAATCGGAGGTGGAGGTAAACAAAAAATAAAAGGGGTAGGCGTGGAGATTTCAAAATAATCTACTTTCAAATTTTATGATTCAGTTCTCAATTTTCATTAATTTCAAATTTAATACAAAGCTTTCAATTTTTAATGGTTCCAAAATTTTAGTTTCCAATTTAATTTTTCATTTTCCATTTCTGTTTGTTTCCAATTTAATGGACAGGAACACTTTTTTGTTATGGAAATTAAAAAAGCGCACACACAAAATGCCCGAATTGAAGTAGAAACAAAAGTTCTTTTATCTCCCGTTAAAACACTTTCTTTGTTCACATGGAGCAGTCTATATATACACAGTATTATATCAAACAGTGGACAAAGAAACATACTGGATTAGATTTTGGGGAACAATATGCAACCAACAACGGCATTAAATGCACTGCCACTGACTGCATATTGATAACCTTGGATTTTCCCAAGGCTTTATGATGCATTAAATACATTGGGCAGACATACAACCCAGTTGACTTGTGTAGGGTTTCGTCCCAACAGGTCATAGGGTCTATTTCCAGAGGACCCTTGATCTCTCCTCACCCAAGCTAAGCTGTTGGGATCATGGAGCCATACCCATCCCTAAAGTGTGGAGAAGTGAAAAGGGACAAACCCATCCCAAGTGTGGAGAATATGCAATCGAACAAGTTTGTGTGGAGAAGGGACAAACCTCTTTAATTTTTTAAGAATTCCAGCAACATGGTTTCCTAACCAGAAACATAAAATTAAAAAAATTCTATTTTTTTAGACTCTTTCATCACAACTGTATAGATTTGTGGTATTACATCAAAATTTCATTAGAGAAGGAATCTTGGTTGGATATTTCCAACGATTGGAATAACAGTGTTCACTCTAATGGGCAGTTTTCAAAAATCAAACAGGGAACTTATATATAAGTTATGTTAATTACAGTGATTAATAACTGGAGTTGTCAGTAAAGGCTAAAGGCTTCAGAGCTGAAGAGTTTAATTCCTCAAAAAAAAGTGGACATAACACTTAGCATTGTAATGATGAAGTCATTATGGCTGTTAAGTATGGTTGGGGTTTGGACAATCGTCCAATGTGTCAAGGTATAATTCTGAAAAAAAATATCTGCAAAAGAACCATTGTAGTGATTGTACAGTCATGACTAAAGAGCCATTGCAGTGCTTGTACAATCATGACTGTTAAATACTGTTGGGTGATCGCCTCAAAGTGTAAACAGGGTCTCACTTTTAATAGTGTTTGATAAATAGTAAAGGCTCTCCTCAGGTTTATTTTTTATAGAAAGTGGCCTCCAAGAACCTATTGCAGTGATCGTACAGTCCTGATTGTTAAATACTATTGGGTGGTCGCCTCAAAGTCTAAAAAGGGTCCCATTTTTCAATAGTGTTTTATAACTGGTAAAGACTCTCCTCAGGTTTATTTTTTCTAGAAAGTGGCCTCCAAGAACCTATTTAGTGATTGAAATCACTGAACCGTCATAATTGTTAAATAGGTACTTCTTCAAAAAGGTCAACTTCTTTGAATGTTAGTAGAGCTTTGATAGTTCTTGATTTCTCGAGAAAGTGGCCTCAGGTAGTGATTGAACCATCATGACTGAAGTACTGATAGTTAGTTGTAAAAAAATGTAATCAAAATTTTATGTGAGTTTAAACAGTATCCTAGGTCCTATTGATATAGGTCAAAAGTGAAGATGGAAAGGTAGCCGTACTGAAACTATGGTTGAAGAAGATCTGGATTGATAATGGAAGTTTGGTGGCGGAAAACTGAAAGAAGCATCAGATGAAAAAAATATCTTAATATCTTTACTGGAGGGATTAAAGCAAGGCGGGAAAAAATTGGTGAAACTATTCTAAGGGCATTGTGAGGGAGGAGAAGTAGGCCTATTGGCTTGTGGTTGACCAAGAATAGTGGTTTATTAAGAATAATGGAAGCAATGATGCAAAGCTGCATCACATGATCCAGAAATTTCCCTGAATATAAATACTCAATAAAGAATATAAAGAATAACAGTATTCAAACAACATAGTGCAGAAAGCACATATAATTTGTTCACCTGAGACTTCAAATTTGATCTATCGATTCCTGGCCCATCATTATCATCATTTTCAGGTATTGCATCCAATGAAATGCATCGAATCCATTTCCTACGAGGTAGCAAGTACACCATCTTGGTCAAAACAATGGGCTGACCCAAGCCTCTCCTAGCCACATAAACTTCGAGGAACGGTGCACTCAGTCCCGAAAGCACTTCAACCTTGCTTAATAGAATATAGGAAGATCCGACATATATTACAGAGGTACATTCCATGGTCCAGACCTTTTTCCTAGCCTTGGGATTTTCCAAATCCAGTCTCTCAAAATTCCCTGTAACAAGGAGCTCGCCTCTATGATGGAGCTCAAAGGGCAAGCCCTCATTAGTGCGCAGATTATCAGTATTGATGTAAGTTGCCTCAACATATTCTGTATCTACTCTGTCTCTTCACAGCTTGCGAGAGGTTTGCTCTGCGGAAGGAATTCCGATGCCATTAACCTCAAGAACGGTTGACATGCTTCTAGCGGGAAACAAAATCGTAAAACAATTTGGTGCACTTTTAAGCAAACAAGAGTTCAATCTTAAGTATATCACTCTGATATCGAACCATGTATCTGTTACTGATTTCCCCTGAATCTCCATGGATACAAAATTGAAACAATTGAGGCTCTGTTAGATGGCTTTATAGTACATAAACATCTGAAGTGTGTATTCCTATTGCAGAGAGATTATTGAACAAAATATGATCATATTGCATGAGATGTAATACATCTCTTTTATAAGGACAAACCCTTACATCTTCTGCAATATCTGCAAAAGAACCATTGTAGTGATTGTACAGTCATGACTAAAGAGCCATTGCAGTGCTTGTATAATCGTGACTATTAAATACTGTTGGGTGATTGCCTCAAAGCGTAAACAAGGTCCCACTTTTAATAGTGTTTAATAAATGGTAAAGACTCTCCTCAGGTTTAATTTTTCTAGAAAGTGGTCTCCAAAAACCTATTGCAGTGATCGTACAGTCCTGACTGTTAAATACTATTGGGTGGTCGCCTCAAAGTCTAAACAGGGTCCCATTTTTCAATAGTGTTTTATAAATGGTAAAGACTCTCCTCAGGTTTAATTTTTCTAGAAAGTGGCCTCCAAGAACCTATTTAGTGATTGAAATCATTGAACCATCATAACTGTTAAATAGTTACTTCTTCAAAAAGGTTAACTTCTTTGAATGTTAGTAGAGCTTTGATAATTCTTGATTTCTCGAGAAAGTGGCCTCAGGTAGTGATTGAACCATCATGACTGAAGTCCTGATAGTTAGTTGTAAAAAAATGTCACCAAAATTTTCTGTGAGTTTAAACAGTATCCTAGGTCCTGTTAATATAGGTCAAAAGTGAAGATGGAAAGGTAGCCATACTCAAAACTATGGTTGAAGAAGATCTGGATTGATAATGGAAGTTTGGTGGTGAAAAATTGAAAGAAGCATCAGATGAAAAAAATATCTTAATATCTTTACAAGAGGGATTAAAGCAAGGCGGGAAAAAATTGGTGAAACTATTCTAAGGGCATTGTCAAGGAGGAGAAGTAGGCCTAATGGCTTGTGGTTGATCAAGAATAGTGGTTTATTAAGAATAATGGAAGCAATGATGCAAAGCTGCATCACATGATCCAGAAATTTCCTTGAATATAAATACTCAATAAAGAATATAAAGAATAACAATATTCAAACAATGTAGTGCAGAAAGCACATATAATTTGTTCACCTGAGACTTCAAATTTGATCTACCGATTCCTGGCCCATCATTATCATCATTTTCAGGTATTGCATCCAAAGAAATGCATCGAATCCATTTCCTACGAGGTAGCAAGTGCACCATCTTGGTCAAAACAATGGGCTGACCCAAGCCTCTCCCAGCCACATAAACTTCGAGGAACGGTGCACTCAGACCTGAAAGCACTTCAGCCTTGCTCGATAGAATATAGGAAGATCCGACAGATATTGCAGAGGTACATTCCATGGTCCAGACCTTTTTCCTAGCCTTGGGATTTTCCAAAGCCAGTCTCTCAAAATTCCCTGTAACAAGGAGCTCGCCTCTATGATGGAGCTCAAAGGGCAAGCCCTCATTAGTGCACAGATTATCGGTACTGATATAAGTTGCCTCGGAAAATTTTGTATCTACTTTGTCTCTTCGCAGCTTGCGAGAGGTTTGCTCTATGGAAGGAATTCGGATGTCATTAACCTCAAGAACAGTTGACATGCTTCTAGCGGGAAACAAAATCGTAAAACAAATTGGTGCACTTTTAAGCAAACAAGAGTTCAATCTTAAGTATATCACTCTGATATCGAACCATGTATCTATTACTGATTTCCCCTGAATCTCCATGGATACAAAATTGAAACAATTGAGGCTCTGTTAGATGGCTTTATAGTACATAAACATCTGAAGTGTGTATTCCTATTGCAGAGAGATGATTGAACAAAATATGATCATATTGCATGAGATGTAATACATCTCTTTTATATGGACAAACCCTTACATCTTCTGCAATATCTGCAAAAGAACCATTGTAGTGACTGTACAGTCATGACTAAAGAACCATTGCAGTGCTTGTACAATCATGACTATTAAATACTGTTAGGTGATCGCCTCAAAGCGTAAACAAGGTCCCACTTTTAATAGTGTTTGATAAATGGTAAAGACTCTCCTCAGGTTTAATTTTTCTAGAAAGTGGTCTCCAAGAACCTATTGCAGTGATCATACAATCATGACTGTTAAATACTCTTGGGTGGTCGCCTCAAAGTCTAAACAAGGTCCCATTTTTCAATAGTGTTTTATAAATGGTAAAGAATCTCCTCAGGTTTAATTTTTCTAGAAAGTGGCCTCCAAACCTATTTAATGATTGAAATAATTGAACCATCATAACTGTTAAATAGGTACTTGTTCAAAAAGGTTAACTTCTTTGAATGTTAGTAAAGCTTTGATAGTTCTTGATTTCTCGAGAAAGTGGCCTCAAGTAGTGATTGAACCATAATGACTGAAGTCCTGATAATTAGTTGTAAAAAAATGTAATCAAAATTTTTTGTGAGTTTAAATAGTATCCTAGGTCCTGTTAATATAGGTCAAAAGTGAAGATGGAAAGGTAGCCGTACTGAAACTATGGTTGAAGAAGATTTGGATTGATAATGGAAGTTTGGTGGTGAAAAATTGAAAGAAGCATCAGATGAAAAAAATATCTTAATATCTTTACAGGAGGGATTAAAGCAAGGCGGGAAAAAATTGGTGAAACTATTCTAAGGGCATTGTCAGGGAGGAGAAGTAGGCCTACTGGCTTGTGGTTGATCAAGAATAGTGGTTTATTAAGAATAATGGAAGCAATGATGCAAAGCTGCATCACATGATCCAGAAATTTCCCTGAATATAAATACTCAATAAATAATATAAAGAATAACAATATTCAAACAATGTAGTGCAGAAAGCACATATAATTTGTTCACCTGAGACTTCAAATCTAATCTACTGATTCTTGGCCCATCATTATCATCATTTTCAGGTATTGCATCCAAAGAAATGCATCAAATCCATTTCCTACGAGGTAGCAAGTGCACCATCTTGGTCAAAACAATGGGGCGACCCAAGCCTCTCCCAGCCACATAAACTTGGAGGAACAGTGCACTCAGACCTGAAAGCACTTCAACCTTTCTCGATAGAATATAGGAGATCCAACAGATATTGCAGTGGTACATTCCATGGTCCAGACCCTTTTCCTAGCCTTGGGATTTTCCAAAGCCAGTCTCTCAAAATTCCCTGTAACAAGGAGCTCGCCTCTATGATGGAGCTTAAACGACAAACCCTTATTAGTGCGCAGATTATCAGTACTAATATAAGTTGCCTCGGCAGATTCTGTATCTACTCTGTCTCTTAGCAGCTTGCGAGAGGTCTGCTCTGCGGAAGGAATTCTGATGCCATTAACCTCAAGAACGGTTGACATGCTTCTAGCGGGAAACAAAATCGTAAAACAATCTGGTGCACTTTTAAGCAAACAGGAGTTCAATCTTAAGTATATCACTCTGACATCGAACCATGTATCTGTTACTGATTTCCCCTGAATCTCCATGGATACAAAATTGAAACAATTGAGGCTCTGTTAAATGGATTTACAGTAGATAAACATCTGAAGTGTGTATTCCGATTGCAGAGAGATGATTGAACAAAATATGATCATATTGCATGAGATGTAATACATCTCTTTTATATAGAAAAACCCTTACATCTTCTGCAATGATCAAACTGCAAATCTACAGAGATTCTGGCTCCATAGCAAAGGCAATATGGCATTAGAGAAAAGATCGAAGAATGGGAGCAGGATTTTTGGCCCCATAGATTCATTTACAAGGAACTCCGCATCGCCACCAGTGGATTCAGGGACGAAAATGTTTTGGACCAGGGGGATTTGGGAAGGTTTATATGGGCGTTCTCCCTAGCAGTGGCCAAGAAATCGTAGTGAAATGCATAACGAAAGAGTTCAGGGAGGGAATGAAGGGGTTCGTGGGACGCATGTAGCACTGGAGCCCGGTTCAACTATGGGGATGGAGCTATTCATTGTTTACGACCAGATGCCAAATGGCAGCCTCGATAAACTTGCAAACCATTTGGGCAACGAATTTGTAACCACTTTGAATCAACGACTGAAACTTTTGCAATCGTCTAACATATAATTGTGTGGCTTACAAAGATGACAGGTAGGCAGAGAGGGAGTTGATTTCAGAGAGAAACGCCTCACGGCGTAATCAATGAATATATGTATATAATGATAATGTTAATTATTAATTAAATAATAAAACATAATAAATTAATTAAATTAACAAATATAAATAAAATTTATAGTATATATATAGTAGAGTCATTAATTAGACTTAAAAATTATTAAAAGGTCAAAGTTAAAATAAATTAATTAAATTAACAAATATAAATAAAATTTATAATATATATATAGTAGAGTCATTAATTAGACTTAAAAATAATTAAAAGTCAAAGTTAAAAGTACCTCCCACCAATTTTTATATCCCACCAAAATTTATGGGGGAATATTTTTTTTTAATAAACCTTATGCAACAAAACGCTGATTGTGGACCCCCTAGTTGTTTTGGAAACCATAGGAGGCTTCACCATTCATGAAAGGATGCCACGTAATATTTAGTAAAATAAGGTGGTAAAAATTGAGGATCCCCCTTCCTTAATTGTGGTCCGCAGACCCTCCCTCAATTTTTTATTTTTAACCGTTGAATATTTTAAACATGTGGGTGGATTATTACATTGGGATTGGGAATAATCTTAGGTTTAATTTTATTAATTTAATATTAATTTTTAATTAGTAATTAACATATAGAGTCATAATAAATTAATTTATTAAAATAGAAATTATTTTAATTATTTTTCAAATTTTGGGATTTCAAGGCTGTGCGAATAAATCAGTTGATGATTTTATGGATTATATTTATTAACTTTATTTATTTATAAGTGTATAAAATATGGGCAAAACAAGACATGGTTTCTACGAGAGACCTGGTTTCTCAAAAAACCATAGGAATGAATTATTTTCTATGGAAGAATAGAAATATGAATTTACAAGTTAAGAAATATTTGGGAAATATTTTTATCAAAATATTATATTCCTAATCATTTAAAAGTGATATTTTAAAAATTGAAGAGCGGTAGAAAATCAATAATTTCCAAATCATTTTCAAATTTTACGAAAATTGTTAAGCACGTGAAGGATAATTAAGGCAAATTGAATCATCAAATAATTTTATCAAAAGACAAAGGATTAATCAATTCTATAAAAATGATCAATCAACCATATTATTGCAAATTGCAACCAAATTTATGGGCAGTTAACATATTATTAAGGAATAACTTCAACTAGATTTAGGTTTTTAAGGAGGAAAATTCTATAAAAAGGATCAATCAACCATATTATTGCATATTGCAACCAGATTTATGGGCAGCTAACATATTATTAAGGAATAACTTCAACCAGATTTAGGTTTTTAAGGAGGAAGATCAGCAGTCAAAGGATCAGCTACAAATTTCAGGTAGGAAAATCAACATCAATAAACCAATTCCCATAATTGAAGGCAAACTAATTTCCAGCATCCAACAGTTTGAAGTTTCCTGCATCAAATTAGAAATATTATTTATTTTTAGTTTCTTGTTTGGCATTTTATTCGAGGAAAATTTTAACAGTTTGGGATTATGTTTTCCTTATATTGTTTGATTTGTAATGTAAAAGGGTTGGCTTTTGAGCATAGAGAGCCTCACATTTTTGTAAAACCTGATATTACAGAGTTTTAATTCAGGGGTTTCTAACTTTATTTTATTGACAAAACTTGTGTACATGTCGGTGTTTCCAACAATTACATAATCTTTTTTGCATATATTTGAGTTAGTATAGGACATTGGGAAGGGCTAGGCTGAGTATCATCCTCCCTTTCTCTACTGAATAACTAGTCAGCTAGAAATAATTGGATTGTTGTTTCTTTTTTTTTTTCCCGGTGGTTCACGTACACCCGTGGTCAGGGGGTGCAGGCTACATCCACGAAATAACTAGGGCTGATCTCTAGGATCACACCCCTCGGCCATCACAGACCTAACCCCAAGGGCTTCGGGTAGAATCGACCCTGTGACCTCCCGTTTTGGCGAGGCACGACTTGACCAGTTGGGCTAACCCTTGGGGCTTGGATTGTTGTTTCTATTCTATGCTTAAATGTATTTTTTTTCAATGTAGAGATTCTTCTACATGTTTATGTTCTTAGTTAGATAATTAGACATCGAGGAAGGATATTTAATTGTTTAATTTCTCTTCCATTCCTCCATCCAAAACTTTCAAGCTATGTTTTTTTGTCATCATTGAACAATGGCACTTTGATCAGGTCTTTGCAATAGAAGGCCTTATTTATTAAACATGAATTTGTGACTCATCAACAACCACCTATACAAAAAACCTCTAGATCTAGAAATTGTGCTCCATAGGCTGCTGTCTAGTGAAAGTGAACAACAAAACTCCCCTCGTAACTTTTGAGGGAGCCCCCTCTGGTTCGAGGGCCAACTTGAACCCAAAGTTGGTTGAGTTGTTTCTCGGTGCAGTTTCGTAGCCAAGAACTGCCTTCGAGAAATAATACAACATTTGGCGTCATTGTCGAGAGTGAAAAAACAAAGATATTTTTCCCTGGAGAATGATCAGTCTAGATCTATTCCTGGTTGGTGAACAAGGAGTAGACATTTGATATTGGTTGTATTTATTTCACCTGACGGCTCCACTTTGTCTATATGGTGATTCCATTGGTTTGAGATGTCAGCTGCATTCAATGATGTGTTCACTCAAGATCTTATATTAATTACTTTCAGTAGTATATCTTTCTTCCTCTTGGAGGTGATGAAAAGTCGCAGACATAAACAAAGGATGCAATCTTCAGAATTCAATTGTAAGTATAAGTTGCCTATGGAGTTTAAATTTCACATTGTAAATATTTTTCAAGTTTTCAATTACATGCAAGGTGATCTCTGAGATAATCAACTACTCACTTGGTTGCACTGAAAATCATACTATATTTAACAGGAAAAAGTTTCAACTCAATTAGGTGGAGGTGTGTGAGATTGGATAAATTTATTTTCATATTTTAGTGTGCAGTAGTTAGTTTTATTTTGAGCAGTCTTCAGTTTTCAAATTTCAGTGTGGGTTCAATCTCAAAATTGATTCCAATTCACAGGTGCAGGACATTGAAAAGAACACAGTTAATTGTTGACTTCATAACAAAATGGATAAGACATTGTTCTTTAGTTTCAGTTTAATTTCAGATAATAGCAGGTTTCATATTTCAGGTTGTAGCTTATAGGTAAAAATCATAATTGAATTGAATTGTCATGACTCCATGCCCAATGGATGCAAGACACCTAGTTTACAAGTTCTCTGCATCCCAGAGGGGGAGGCAGTCCTCACATGGAGCCTATGTTGTAACATATTGTTTTCCTTCTAATCCATTTTGTACATTAAGCCTCAATCCACATTTCAAATAAAATTTAAAAGAAAAGAATAAAAACAAATCAATGAATATATGTATATAATGATAATGTTAATTATTAATTAAATAATAAAACATAATTAATTAAGGTAGATTAATTAAATTAATAAATATAAATAAAGTTTATATCTATATATATATATATATATATATATATATATATATATATATAGTCATTGATATTAATTAAAAGTTAAGTAATTAATTAGGGTAATTTTAAACATGTGGGTGGATTATTCCCCTCAATTTTTTAAATGTTGATTATTTTTAACATGTTGGTGGATTATTACATCGGGATTGGGAATAATCTTAGGTTAATCTTATTAATCTATCATTAATTTTTAATTAGTAATTAACGGTAAAATTGTAATTAACATATAGAATCGTAATAAATTAATTGATTTTTTTTCGGGGAAAGAAAATTCATAATTTCTAAAATAAGAAATTACATGCTGTTGATGCCCGAAGGCATATGCTGTATTGTGGCACTCATCCACTGTCAAGACTAGTTGCAGAAAATAAACCCCATAGGGTGTACAGTATTAGGTGCTGAGACCTTCATGAAAATATAGAAGTAGTATGCCTGTACATAGAGAGTTCCTATTTACGAGCATATACTGAAATATATACAATGCATAATCAAAATGTTGAGATCATCCAAAATCTGATAATAGAGGCTGCTGCCTCACTGGAGTGCCCCATCTATATATGGCCTGTGAAAATATCGGTATGTCCCTGCTGGAGAAAATTCCTCGATCATCCATTCGCCTAGAGGGCGATGCGCCGCTTCTTTCGAAAGCTAGGCAGCTGTTCCATTTATTTCCCTGTAGATATGAGAAATAGATATATGGTCAAAGAATGTTTTGAAAAAAACAATTTCTTCCAAGATATGTTTCAATGTATATGCATGACAAACAGTCGTGTTGTTACACCAATCAATCACAGTCTTTGAATCGCCAAATATTTGCAGTTGCCGGCAGTTTTTCATAATAGCAAAGTATAAAAGGTGTCGCAGAGATATCAATTTTACGTGATTGTTTGTTCCGGGACCAAGCCCCATGCTAATCAGATAGTAATGCGTATCAGATAGGTGCAAGAGGACATCAAAGTAGGCCCATGGCATATCTTTATTTATCTGCTCCTGTCGAATGATTCTGGGCTGTTCATGACTGTTCTCGTTTGGGAGTTCTGAGTATGCCGCACAGATAATAGCGTGGAGGAGGTTCCAATTAACTGTTCTGTTCTCAAATATGATAGTGTTCCTCTTGACCCAAATATACCAAGAAACCAGGAGGGGGAGGTTCCTAGGCTTTTCCGCCGCCACGGTGATCCACCACTGATCCCACGCTGAGTTTATATCCACCCCCTGCCAGTTCGCATTTAAATTTAGAGATTGTATGACCTGAGACCAGATATTCCTAGTGGTCGGACATGAGAGGAATAGATGTTGGGTCGTTTCTTCATCTTGCAAGCACATCACACATCGGGATGGTCTCGAGAAAGCCCTTTTTTTAAGATAAGAACCAGTGGGGATTTTGTTCTCCAAAATGTTCCACATCAACAGTCTGGTTCTTGGAGGAGCATTCAATTTCCATAGAGAGACCCACCAGCTTTTGAGGTTCTCAGGTTTTCTGTCTTCAATGATTTTATCATAGCCCATCTTCGGCGAATATTGACCAGATTTTGCTAGAGCCCATATGAGTTCATCCTCATCTGCCCTTAATCTAATATGGGTCTCAGTTAGGGCCTATATATATCTCTTCCAATCATCATTCCACTCAAAAGGTATATTCCAGTGCTGTTCATTTAACCAGGCCTGAGAAAAGATTGTAGAATTCCGCTGGTCGCCAATCTGGGAAAGAAATTTTATACCTCTGTTATTTAAAAAGAGTACCAGACCATCTGGTAATCTGTGGGAGTTTCCACATCCCGACCATGGGTCAATACCAATTCGGACAGATGTGCCATTGCCAATTTTCCATAATAGGCTATCTTTTATTATGGGCATTGCATTTAGAATGGCCTTCCATATCCCAAATATGCCATTTCTATTCCAATTCGGCCTTTGGATCCAGTCAGTGATGGTCAATGGCCAAATATATTTGTGATGTATGACAGTCGCCCATAGACTGTTTTGTTTCAATAAGAGCCATCCTTGTTTTGCAGCCAAGGCTTGTGCAAAAGTCGGGAGAGTTTTGAGTCCCACCCTCCCCACTTCTTAGGAGTAGTTATCTTGGTCCATTTTACCCAGGCAAATGTCTTTCCCTCCTTCTTACCATTCCAAAGGAATCTACAACAAATTTGTTGAATTTTGTGAAGTATACCCTACGTATCCAGGAAAGTGACATCCAGTATACCGGGGTGGCTTCGAGGACGGATTTAATTAGGATGAGTCTGCCCGCTTTTGAAAGGAGCCTGTGATACCAGCAGCTGATTCTCTTTTCTACCTTTGTGATGAGCCAGGTCCAGTTTTCAATCTTGTATCCATCAGGTTTAAGCCTGAAGCCCGGTATTTGATTCCCTCCAACAGATCAGTTTCTTGGAAAGAAAATTTCTGCAAGGCAAGCTGTGATTCCTGTAGAGTACAAACCGATAGGGATATAGTGGATTTTCCCCGGTTTATTTCCATTCCTGTAGCACAGAATAGGTGCAGTATCTCATTGAGCGAGGTAGTATCCCAGACACTCCCGTTTAAGAATATCAGGATGTCATCAACAAAAAGTAGATGAGTTAGATAAAAATGCTCCATGATTTTTAGGCCACTAATTCCCCCGCTCCTTTTGGCGGATGCAATAAGTCTGCTCAGGCCTTCCATAACAAGCAAGAAAAGGAGTGGGGATAGCGGGCAGCCCTGCCTGATCCCTCTGTCGATATTGAAAGATGATGAGGCCGATCCATTGATAAGTATAGCAAAAGAAACAGATGAGATACAACCCATGATCTATGATATGAGAACGGGGGGTGAGGATCATTTTTAGATAAAGCCAATTTACTTTGTCAAAAGCCTTTGCTAAATCTATCTTGAGGGAGATGCCCTTGAGGTTTTTGTGTTTGATAGAGTGTAGGGCTTCCTGGGCTGTACCAATGGCTTCCTGAATGTGGCGGTGATGGAGGAAAGTGAATTGCTCCTGAGAGATGTGGGATGATAGGATGGGCTTGATGCGGTTAGCAATGATTTTGGAGATAATTTTGTATAGGCAGTTGCAAAGGGAAATTGGCCGGAAGTCATTGAAAGAAGATGGAGAGTCAGTTTTAGGAATCAAGGCTATGTAGGTGAAGTTCATAGGGGGGTGAATATGCCCGGTGATTCTACTTTCTTCTATGACTGCCAGCAGATCCTCCCCCAACAGCTCCAGGAAGGCCAGATAGAACTCCACAGGCCAACCGTCCGGACCTGGACTCTTATCTTTCTTGAACCACTTTAGTGTTCCTTCCAGTTCCTCCATGGTGACCAGTTGGATCAGATCCTCGATATCCTCCCGCTCAACAAATCTTGGAAAGTGTCCTGCCAGGTTGATGATTTCAAGGAGATTGATGGTAGTCGGAGCAGTAAATTGCCTTTTAAAGTGTGATATCCCCAATCTGGCTAATTGTTGGTGCGTTGATGCCCATCCTTCCGGTTCACTAGGCAGCTGCCAGATAGTATTGGAGGCCTTTCTGCCATTTGCAAGGTTGTGGAAGAACTTGGTATTGCTTGTTATGAAACCATCTCAAGAAAAGATAGAAAAGAAAGATCAACGCCTTAGAATTCAGCCTCTTCGAGGGGGCAACCTCCTTTACATTACATAAATGAACAATTCTTGGATGATACAAATGACAAAACCTCCTTTCTATATATAGGAGTCTAAGGAGTCACAATATAATCCAACCGACTTAACAATAATAATATAAAGCCACAAAAATTACAATAGAGGGATTCTATGGGGCACAGAAATAACAATATGGGGGTAATAGGGGCACAACAATATAAATAAGGGGTATAACTACAATAGTAATGGGGTAATCACTAGTATTATAGGGACCCAACATGCCCCTCTCCTTCAAAAAAGTGTTGTCCTCAACGCTTGAGCAGTTCTGGATACTTCTGCATAAAATTCTCATCCTCCCATGTGGAATCTTCAGCGGATAAGTTCTTCCACTTGATAAGATACTCTGAAATTGATCGATTTCGTAGCTGTCGAGTTCTTGTTTCTGTGACTGCTTCTGGTTCCAATATAATTTTTCCTTCCTCGTCAAGTTCTGGCAATATTGTTTGAACTGGGAGCTTGTCACCTATAACCTTCTTTAAACATGAAACATGGAAAACTGGGTGCAATCGAGAAGCTGCAGGAAGCTCCAATTTGTATGCCATAGTACCAATCTTTTCCAACACCTTGTACGGACCATAATACTTTGGTGATAATTTATTATCCTTCTTAGCTTGCTTTAGGGACATTTGCTTATATGGTTGTAGCCGTAGGAATACCCAATCACCTACATCAAAACTTCTTTCACTGCGATGTTGATCTGCCTGTTGTTTCATTCTATTTTGTGCCAACACGAGGTTATCCTTTAAGAGTTGGAGGACTTGTTGTTGATGTTCGATGTGATGTTCCACTGCCTGAACCTTAGAATTTTCTCTTAAATATGATGTGATTGATGGTGGTTGGTACCCATAAAGTGCCATAAATGGGGTCATTTTTGTTGCTGTATGGAAGGAAGTGTTATACCACCATTCAGCCAGAGGCAACCATTTGACCCATTGTGTCTGTTTATCAGATACAAAGCAACGAAGATATCCTTCCAAACATTTGTTTACTATCTCAGTTTGCCCATCAGATTGAGGATGATAAGATGAGCTATGAGCTAACTGAGTACCAAGACAAGAAAATAATTCTGTCCAAAAATTTCCAGTGAAAATGGGATCTCTGTCACTTACAATAATCTTTGGGTTTCCATGTAGCTTTTGAACTGTTTCCATAAATGCAGTAGAAACTGTACTGGCTTTAAATGGATGTGATAATGCACAAAAGTGTGCATACTTGGTAAGTCTGTCAACTACCACCATGATGACACTCTTTCCCTCAGACTTGGGTAAACCTGTGATAAAATCCATTGAAACCTCCTCCCAACGTTGGCTTGGAATGGATAAAGGTTGTAATAGACCCGATGTCTTAATTGTTTCAACTTTATTTTGTTGGCAAACCAAACATTCCGCCACAAACTTTTGAATATCTGATTTAAGGCCATCCCAAAAAAATTCCTTCTTAACCCTGTGGTAAGTTTTTAAAAATCCTGAGTGCCCTCCTAAGGGAGAAGTGTGCAATTCCATAAGAATCTTTTGTTTTAGCTGGGAATTCTTACAGAGGTATAAGCGATCTTTGTACCATAACGAATCATTTTTCCAGCTAAATGTATCAGAAGTACTAGAATCTTGTTGTAGCTTTCGAATAAGTGCCCACACTTCTTCGTCATTCTTCCATTCCTCCTTTGCTTCGTTTATCCAATCTGGTTGGATAATAGAAATGGCACACAACAATGCTTCCATATCCTCATCCTTTCTTGAGAGTGCATCTGCCACCACATTTTGCTTCCCTTTTTTGTAGATGATTTCAAAGTCATAACCCAACATCTTTGTGACCCACTTTTGTTGCTCTTCAGAGGATAATCTTTGTTCTAAAAAGTATTTAAGGCTATCATGATCCGTTTTTACCTTGAAGTGTCTTCCCATTAGGTAGGGTCGCCATTTCTTAAGTGCATGGAGTATTGCCAACATTTCCTTCTCATAAATAGCTTTGCTTAAAAACTTTCCCTTGATTGGACGACTTTCAAAAGCAATGGGTCTTTCATCTTGCATTAGAACAGCACCAATTCCATTTCCTGAAGCATCACATTCCACAATAAAGGTTTTTGTGAAGTCCGGTGTAGCTAAGACCGGTGCTTGGCACATTGCCTCTTTAAGATGTTTAAAGGCCTTTGTTGCTTCCGGAGTCCATGAAAATGAATCTTTCTTCAATAATGTTGTTAGAGGTGCTGCTATTCTCCCATAATTCTTAACGAACTTGCGATAATACCCTGTCAACCCAAGAAATCCTCGCAGATGCTTTATGGATGTGGGGATTTTCCATTCCTTAATGGCTTTAATTTTGCTAGGGTCTACCTTAACTCCTTCATGAGATACAATATGACCCAAATATTCCACCTCCTGGACTCCAAAGAAACATTTGGATCTTTTTGCATATAATTGTTTCTCCTCCAATAGTTGTAGCACCTTGTCAACATGTTCAACATGATCCTTCCAAGACTTGCTGTAGATTAGTATATCATCAAAAAATACTAACACAAATTTTCTAAGGAATGGTTTGAAAATTGAATTCATCAAACCTTGAAATGTTGAAGGTGCATTGGTAAGGCCAAAAGGCATGACCAAAAATTCATAATGACCCTCATGAGTTCTAAATGCCATTTTCGGAATGTCTTCAATCTTCATTCTGATTTGATGATATCCCGAACGAAGATCCAACTTGGTGAAGTAAATTGATCCATGCAATTCATCCAGTAATTCATCAATGACAGGAATGGGGAACTTATCTTTAATAGTGAGCTTGTTGAGCTCCCTATAATCTGGACACATGCGCCATGATCCATCCTTCTTGTGCACCAATACTACTGGAGCTGAGAAAGAACTTTGACTCGGTTGAATTATACCAGCCTCTAGCATTTCTGCAACCATACGTTCAATTTCACTTTTTTGGACATATGGATATCTGTATGGCCTGATGTTTGGAGGAACACTTCCTGGAATCAGATGAATAGCATGATCATGATCACGCATAGGTGGGAGACCTTTGGGAGTCTCAAATACCTTGGAATGATTGTCCAGGACTTTTTGGAGATCTGGAGAAATAGATGATTCCAATGTGGAAACATCTAGCGAACATAATTGTGCAATTACACCTCTTTTCCTTTTTTTAGAAGCTTTGTCATGCCATTAGAGCTGATTATCTTTCCTGGTTTCCCTGCAATACCCCTTAATTCAACTTCCTTTCCTTCCACAGAAAATTTCATGAAAAGTTCTTGAAAATTAAAAGCTATTGTACCCAAGGATTGTAGCCATTGGACTCCTAGTACAACATCAACACCTCCCATTGGAATGGAAAGCATTGGGCTAGTCAATACATATTCTCCCATGGATAGCTTGATATTATGGCACTTTCCAGAACAATTTATTGTTCCTCCATTTGCAATCATCACTTGACACTCTGGTGCTGGATATAGGAAGCAATTCAATTCTTTTGCTACCCTACAATGAATAAAATTGTGGGTGCTTCCTGAATCAATCAACACTATTACCTTTTTCTTCTTGATTTGTCCTTCTATCTTGATGGTTTGAGGAGTGGTAATTCCCGCCAATGCATTACAAGATATGGTCGGATTTATTTGTTCTTCATCTAGGCTTTGTTCCTGGAATATATCCTCTTCTTTTGACCTTTCTTGCTCCTTTTCTTCTTCCTCTTCACAATCTATGTAGAATAATTTCTTCTCAGCACACTTATGACCTTTTGTGTATTTGCTATCACAATTGTAACAAAGCCCTTTTGCTCTTTTTTCTTCCAATTGTTGTGGTGTCAACCTTGTAGGTTGTGGAAGACTATGGGCAACAACACTTCCGTCTTTATAGTTGTGAATGGTATGCTTCCTAGTTGCCATAATTTTGCTTTCCATTTTTCTTGCTAACCTGAATGCCTTCTCTAATGAATCAGGTTCCCAAAGGCGCACATCATGTTGGATATTATCCTTTAAAGACCCTATGAACACATCAATCCTATGCTCCTCTGGAATATCTTTTACCCTTATGTTCAATTTTTGGAACTCCTCAATGTGCTCCATTATTGAACCCTTTTGTTTGAGACTTATCAATTGGCTAAAAAAAGTGTTGCTTTTTGTATCCTCATAATGTGCTATCAATTCTTCCGTAAAAATTGCCCAAGTGATAAATTGTTTACGAGAACAAAGCCATTGATACCATACAAACTGATTTGGTTCCAAATATAAAGTTTCCATACGTACCTTTTGTGTGTTTTGCACATTATTGAGATCGAAGAATTGCTCCATCTGTAATATCCATGTGGCGGGATCCTTGCCATCAAACTTCCTCATATCGATTTTTGGAATATGGTGATTCTTCGATCCAACATTAGCGTCTATGGAATCATGATTAACATTTCTTTTGTTCTCATCATGAGTTTCCTTTACTACCTTTTCACCATTAGTAAGTATTTCTTGTAGAAAATTAGTCAAATCTGTCTTCAAATCTGCCATGCCTGTCTTCAAATTTGTGTTCAAATCTATCTTCAAATTGTCCATCTTAGCTTCCATGCCATTCATCTTAGCTTCCACGCCATTTATCTTAGATTCCACGCCATTTATCTTAGCATCTGTTAACTTTTGTGAGTGTGACATTTGTTGCACTTGTTCTTGTAATTTTGATATATCATGTAGCATTTCTTCCTCTTCTTCATGAGTCATGCTAGAGCTTTCAGGTTCCTTACTAGGTGTTTGCATTTTCTTTCCTCGGGGCATCAGTTACCGATAATAATGCTCTACTATGCCCTTTGAATTCCTTCAAAATAAATTTTCAAACCAAGCTTAAGCAAAAATTTAAAAAAAAATCTACACACCTTTTTTCACTTTGTAGGAGCTCGATATTGCCTCTGATGTATCTCTGTACTTTCCAATCATCTAGTTCTAAACTTGTGACTTGTAGTAGCTCTCTGTGTCCTCTTTCCAATGCCACAAGTCTGACCCAAATTGGATTCTCCAAGGAAGAGTTATGCGAAATCTCCCACAGTGACTTGATTATAGACTAGTTCAGTAGAGCGAACTTGTACAACGTGCCACGAGTCACTGTTTCGACCTTTGGATCTGAAAAACACCCACAAGAAACTACAGTCCGTCCTCTTTCTGTACCTTCTTACGAAATTTCAATCCGATCCCAGAGAGAAAGTTATGACGATTTTCCCTAGGTCACCTGTTTTGAATGTAATTCAGGAGTCTGCAAAAAGACCAACTTCCTCAGATCATATCTCCGCAAATATCGCGCGAAAAGCTCTGAAATTCGGACCCAAGGTTCAGCGCGATTTCTTCTCAAATGGTTTTTTTTTTCGACTTCTGAAACGTCACAGAAAAAAAGTTATAGCGAAAATTCCACGATGACCTGTTTGGAGCAGCGAAACCCTAGAATCCAAAGCTCTGATACCAAATGTTATGAAACCAGCTCAAGAAAAGATAGAAAAGAAAGATCAACGCCTTAGAATTCAGCCTCTTCGAGGGGGAAACCTCCTTTACATTACATAAATGAACAATTCTTGGATGATACAAATGACAAAACCTCCTTTCTATATATAGGAGTCTAAGGAGTCACAATATAATCCAGCCGACCTAACAATAATAATATAAAGCCACAAAAATAACAATAGAGGGATTCTATGGGGCACAGAAATAACAATATGGGGGTAATAGGGGCACAACAATATAAATAAGGGGTATAACTACAATAGTAATGGGGTAATCACTAGTATTATAGGGACCCAACATTGCTATCTCCCGCTTTCAGCCAAATGGCTCTGCTTTTTAACCTCCAGTGTTCTTCCTTGTCTTGTAACAACTTGATTTTTTGCTTCTCCAGGTTGATCAGAAGTAATTTTTAATCCTCTGATTGAAAGCCAGTCCCCCTTTCATCCATAAACTATGCTATCTGTATCTCAATATCCAAGAGGAGTTGATCATCTCTTAATTTCTTCCTCTTAGCCCAATCCTCAGTGTTATTCTTTAGAACTTTGAGTCTTTCGTAGAAATCAGCCGCCTTCCTCTGCTCCCTCAGTGGGGGTTGCGATATCCAGAAGTCCGTAACCAGATTGATGAAGTCAGGATCATTCAAATGGCCAAAAAAGAATTTGAAGGGGGAGCGGGGTTTCTTTGTTGATCCACTGACTTGTAATAAGATGGGAAGATGATCGGATAATCCGCTAGTGCCTACCCATTGTCTGTACAGGGGTAGTTTACAGATGAGTTCTTCATGAATAAGGAATCTGTCCAATCTCCGTCCCAAGGCAACTTCCATCGTTCTCCTGTTATGCCAAGTGGGGACCTTCTTGTTCATGGGGACATCAACAAGCTTGTGTGAGTCCAGTAACATACTCATCTGCTCCGAGATAGGGTCCAATTGAGCATGATGTCCCCAGGATTCCCCCACCCCCAAGGAGAAGTTTAAATCTCTGCCAATAATGGTAGAATTTGTGACAAGATTATTTTCTAATAGATTGTGCCAAAAGGCCAGTCTGTTCTGATTTGGGGCATAAATGTTGATAACTTTTAATGTTAGCCCAAGTTCTCCCATGAAGATGTCCATACCAATAAAGCCCCATCCACCCCAGGATGATATGATCTTGACAGTCCTGGGGTTTATGCCAATAGCAAGGCCACCGGATTTGCCATTTGCATCCAAGCCTTGAAAAGTCCAACTCGACAGGATGGATTGTAGAGTTCTCACAGAGTTGTCCGAAGAGCAAAGAGTCTCCTGTAGGAAGAGGATGTCACATCTGGATTCCTGAGTCAGCCTTTTGAGAGCCAAACGCTTTTTGGGGTTGGCTAATCCCCTGCAATTGTAGGAGAGCCAAATCATGGGGAACCAAGGGCTAAGGGCTCAATTTCTCTAAGCGCCCTCTCAATAGTGCATTTTTGTCCTTGTGCTACATCTGCCACAACAGTCTGAATGGCCGATTTGATTTTGGATGGATGGCCCCTAGATGGTTTATGTTTAGAAGCCCGTCCAGGGGATAGTCCCAGACCCAAAAATTTTGGTCGGACTCGAGGTCGAAGGTGGTATGGGTGCGATCCCGAACCAGTATGGGAGGAAGAAGGGTTGGGGTGAGAGGATGCCATCCTGAGAGAGGAGGGAGTGGTGGAGAAGGTGGGGGGGGGAGGGGCAATGGAACATGGAATAGAGGGGATAGAGCCCGGATCGGAGGATGGAGGATGCAGAGATGAGTGCAATACAGAAAACATAACTTCTGAAAAAAGTGCAGAGGTTATGGGAAGAGATTCATTACCCGGGGCAGATGATGCTTCCGCCGCAGTCTTGGAACGGGTACGAGGTGGAGCAGGAGATGACGCAACTTTCCTTCTACTGTTTGTCTTCTTTGTGGCACCATATTCCGCCTCCGATGGGATCTCGCTATGGTTCAAGTCACCTTCACCTTGCTTTATGTCACCTTTGTTCTGCTCAACTGATGGCTGTTGCTTTGTTCCTCTTGAATTTTCTGAAGTCACCCCCGAGAGCAATGGACAGTCCTTGTACAGATGGCCCACTTTGTGGCATCTTCTACAACGGAAAGGGACACCCTCATAGTCTAGTAGCTGTTTGCGCGAGAAATGTCTGCGATGCAAAGTGATTTTTTCCTCCAGCCCAGCCCTGGTGTCAAGATGAACTAATATCCTTGCCATGGTCATAATTCCCGTTTTCTCATAGGATTTGTCGTGTTCAAGATAGGTACCTAGTGCGTCTCCTATGCGTTTGAACACCTGGGGAGTCCAAAATTGCATGGGAAATCCCGACAGTCCAACCCAAATAGGTCCAACACCCATCTGTTCCCACTCCAGATCAAAGAGGGGATCCCATCGCTTCAGAAGAACAGGAGCTAACTCGATATGCCAGAATTGGGACAATATCCATTGTGTGTATTCCGCTCTATGAAAGTGAAGAGAAAACCAGCCTCTAGTTAAGACCCTTATAGCTGGCAGTTCCTTCAGTAAGGAGCCCCAAATCTCCTCAGTCCATTGCCGCAGTCTTTCCACAAAATAGTTCCGACCACGAACCTGGCCAACCAGTACTTTCCTTGCAGTATCAATCTCATTTTCCATTTTAATGTCCTCCCCGAAGGTCAAGTTTATATCTGAGTCTATGGCCCGAAGGCACCTACCTTTTCTCTGCTTATTTGAATGCCTTCCAATAGGGAATTCCTTTAGGAGCTTGCGACACGGGTCCGAGGTGCTATGCTGGGCAGACCTGGCCGGACGAGCAGGTAGAAGCGGAGAGCTGAAGCAGCCCGAACGGATTGGGGAGTGTGGATTCAGACTGCAGGAGCCGAGATGATAGGTAGATCGAGTGGGTCGCTGAAGTTCAGGGGGTCCAACCGGTGCCAGGGAAAAGGTGGAAGGGTTTAAGGGTTGGGAGGTAAGCGTGGGGGAAAGCAGGGGTTGCTGAGCAGGGTGTGGTAGGGGGGAGTCGAAGGATGGTGAGGTCTGTAGGTAGGAGCCCAGTAGATGAAGCGTGGCCGGCGAGAGAGGAGGGCACTCTAGAACCGGAAGGTCTGCTATGTTGACATCCGGATGCTGCTTTTTTCCAGTGCGCGGCGAGTGGAGTGGCGAATGAACAACAACTGTCGAGCTAGGCTGGTCTTTACCCCAAGGATCCATAGCCGGTTGATTTTTATATGCCCAAATATCTTGATCTGGCATGGGGTCCTCCTCGTAGTCCACAAGGTCCTCCTCCACCATAGCAACCCGACAAAACCTGCTCTGACCACTGACCAGGGGGACCGACTGCAAGGGATACCAGGAATTCGAAGCGAGAAATACGGTCGTTCAGTTCTGCGAGCCCTAAAAAAATAGTTACTAGTGATCCCAGTATGGGTCAAAGCATATAATATGAAAATACCCTCGATGGGCCCACGAGAGTCACCATATCCTGGGAAACCATAACCAGGTCAGGTGCCATCCATGGTCCCTGTGATTCAACGGGCCGAAAACCTAGGGTTACCGATAACTGCCATGACCACTGTTCTCCAGAGCTCCTCCACAACCAGGACACACTTATAATAAATTAATTGATTAAAATAGAAACAATTTTAATTATTTTCCAAGCTCTGGGAATAAATAAAAAAACACGTTAAAAAATATTCGAGAAATATTTTTATCAAAATATTTTATTCCCAAATATTTAAAATTAATATTTCTAAAATTGAAGATGTATAAAATCAATGATTTCCAAATCATTTTAAAATTTTATGACAAGGATTAAGCAAGGATAATTGAGGCGAATTGAATCATCAAATAATTTTAACAAAATATAGAGGATTAATCAATTTTGTAAAAAGGATTAGTCAATCACATTATTGCATATTGCAACCAGATTTATGGGTAGTTAATAGATTATTAAGGAACAACTTCAACTAGATTAAGGTTGTTAAGGAGGAAGATCAATAGTCAAAGGATCAACTACACATTTCAGGCAGGAAAACCAACATCAATAAACCAATTCCCTGAATTGAAGGAAAAGGATTTTCGAGTAGTTCCAAGTTTCTTGCAACAAATTAGAAATATTATTTATTTTTAGTTTCTTGTTTAGGATTTTATTCGAGGAAAATTGTTATTGTTTAGGATTATGGTTTCCTATATATTGTTTGATTTGTAATGTAAAAGGGTTGGATTTTGAGCCCAGAGAGCCTCTAATTTTTGTAAAGCCTGATATTGCAAAGTTTTAATTCAGGGGTTTCGAGCTTTAGTTTATTGACAAAACTTGTGTACATACCAGTGTTAACAATGATTACATAATCTTTTCTGCATATATTTGAGGTGATATAGGACATTGGGAAGGGCTAGGATGAGTATCAACCTCCCCAATGTCCCTCTGCAATGTTATTTTCTCTACTAAATAATTAATTGAACAATTTGTTTAATTAGTCACCCATAAATCATTAAATTGTTACTTCTATGGTATGCTTAGATGTATTTTTGTTCACTATAGAGATTCTTCTACATGTTTATGTTCTTAGTTACATAATTATACATCTAGGAATGATATTTAATTGTTTAATTTCTCCTCCATTCCTCCATAAAAACCTTTCAAGCTATGTTTTCTATCATAGTTGAACACTAGCACTTTGATCGAGCCTCTGCAAGAGAAGGGATTATTTGTTAAGCAAGGATTTTTGAATCATCAACAACCACCTAAAAAACAAACCTCTAGATCTGATTATTTTTCTTCATAGGTTGTAGTCCAGTAACAGTGAACAACAAAAAACCTTGTAACTCTTGAGGGAGCCCCCTTTGGTTCAAGGGCCAGCTTGAACCCAAAGTTGGTTGAGTTGGTTACTTGGCACAGTTTTGTAGCCAAGAACTGCCTTTGAGAAACATTACAACAATAGATTTGATGTTAAGACTAGTGCACCAACTATCATGATAACGTTTCAAATCCATCAATTTGCTACCATCAATTTCACTTGTTGTGATATATCCTACCTTTTTTCTCATCCCACTATTAATATTATTGGTTGAAGTGGTAGATCCTTGATAATTACGAGCCCGTGAATTTTTGTGACATCTTCTCTTTGTTGACATATGTAGCTAGCAACTCTACCTTGGTAATATTAGGTTGTGCTTTTATCTATTTTTGTCGCTACCATTTTTATTGTCGAAATTTCAACATGCAAAATGATATTTATATTTAAATAAAAGGAGTATTTTTGCTAAGTATGTCATACATGTGACATCCCCACCCATGGTCCTCTCATCAAATACATTGTAATTATTTTTACTAAAATGTGAAATCCAAAAGGGAACTGAGTCAAAGGGACACAAATTGTAGAGCTGGGGAGGAGGATTGCTTGCTTGGGATGTTGTGGTTTCTCGTGTAGAGAAGGAAACCTAAATTGCAGGATAACCATTAAAGGTTGGTTGGTGCATGAATTCAAGGGACTGGTTCTAAAATTAAATGGGATGCAAGAGAAAGTAATGAGACCCATGTTGCTTGAAAAACAACAACCAAAAAAGAGGACAAAGATTTATGATGGGGACTGCGAATTGAAAGGCAACAAGGATGCAATAACAATAAATGTTGGTTGCGAAAGAGGAAAAGGAATAATCCTTGTAAAACAAGGAAAATACAACAACAAGAATTCATTGGAGTCGAGTCTAGACGTAGATGATGGGACACCCATTCAAGCATTCAATGGGGAACATTCAACAGAGGCAGATATAACAAAAGTCAAGAGAAGGGGATTGGTCCTCAGGTTCCTTGGAAGGTTGAGGGTGGAGATAACATACTCTGTAGCCCTATCACAACTTGGGAAGAGGTAATCCCACAACAACATCAAAGGAAGACATGATTGAAGACTTGTGGTTACTGCATAATTGTTACAATGGATTCTACACTGCCTAGGAGGGGGTGAATCGATGTGTGTGCACTTGGGGTGAGGTAGAGTACCTCTGGACCCCCTCTGTTTACAAAGACATAGAAGTCAACTGGTGGGATTGAGGAAGAAGTTCCTCTGGAGCCCCTGTTTCAGTTGGAAGTTGGTGCGTAAATCCCTTAAGCAAGCATCCTCCTCAGACTGTGGAATCTGGTTCAGGGGTGACAACTACAAGTGTGGTTGGAGCTATCTATGGTTGGGTGGATAATCCTTATCCCATAATCAATTTCCTTGAAAATTAAAGATAAGTATCTTCTTATGCTTGTCTATTGGTTGATGAATCATGATGCTTTTTTGATTATAATAGTTTTATATTTTGGAACAATATTTGTGTTGTTAATGCTTGAACATATGGTTGCACCTATCTGTGTATATGAAAATGATGGATATGATAAATATATCTGTGTGTGTGTGGTCACTTTGAAATGAATGACACCAGTAAATAAAATAAGTAAGCGCGATCTTCTAGGTTGGAAATAAAATGTTGTATGAATAACTTGTTGGTGTTGATCACAAAATATATGATACATAAATATGTAATAAACCACATGATAATATGGGCTAAGCTATAACATTGAGATGAACTTTGTTCTACATTAAATGTTAAACTGTGTGAGAAACAACACTTAAATAAATAATATATAGGAATCAAGACATGTTACAGGTCGTAGAGGAAGCCATAAGAACTCGGAATGAAACTTGGGAACCATAGGCTCAGAGGCCCTTTGTATTAATATGATTTAGTTACATGGAGGACCATATGCTTAGTAGGGTATGCATCTGCTTACATTAACTTATTTTCTTGAGTTACAAGTTGTTGTGTTGCACGACAAGAATTGTATTAACATTGAAGGGTTTGTTTCCCTCGGGGCTATTCGAAACCCATACGCTTTACCCAAATGTCCTCTCAATAATGTATCAACAATGCCTGGATATCTTTCATTAGCACCCTAGTGTTTCTGTTCAGGAACCTGAAGACTCTGTGTAGTTCCATAGAGCCACTTGCAGGCTTGACATGGATTTTGGCACCATCGACATGTGATAGGTGAGGTGGGAACCTTTAAGGAGTTCACACCAAGCCCGTGGTAGGTAAGGGCCATAAGAGAAACTACTCCTCCATGCCTAAGATTCCATGTCCCATGGGGAACACAAGCAGGCCAAGAACCCATTAGATAATCTATCGCCTGAGCCCAGGAGGGGTAGCACCACAGAATGCCTTAATGAACCATCGACATAGGCACAGAGCCTTGTTGTTGACCTGGAGTTCTTCCAGACCTATGAGCCAAAGCCCTGTTTGAAGAGGTCGACTCAAGAAAACTATGCAGAGGAGAAACCTGTTGTTGGGGTAATCATGGAGATCCCCATCTGAAACATCGCATAAGGCAAGGTCAAAATCCCTTATTCGAGCCATGGAACAGAATGAGAGAAAAAATTGTTGCGACGTAGAGGGATCGAGCCCTGAACTTATAAGAAAGGATCTGGTAACCCCATCCTTTTTTTGATCAAACTCTAGCTATGGAGGCCTTCCATTGGTGCGACGAGACTTGTCACTAACGTGATTGGACAAGGATTCAAGGTTGATTTGGCCTAGAAGGCTCATCCTGGAACATTGCGAGTGTGCAGGATAAGGAGGGAGCCAAGTTGGAGCGTCGAGATGACATGGTAGGTTGATGGGAGCCTGACGCTAACACCATTGGCCAAAAGAGTGGCCCACTAGTTAGGTGGCCTAGAAGTCTAGCCCATAAGAATGGAAGGGAGGCACTCTAGGAAGTGCTAAGAGAAAAAGGTGGGATGAAATAAGGAGGGTATGTGGATGAGCCCACACCATTATCATGGTGTTATTAGTTGGGGACTAGCCCATCTATTAAGTTAACCCGATGACATGACCTCGTAAAAATAAAGAGGATTCACAAAGGAGGCTCTGGGGTAAAGGAAGAGAGATTAAGTGGTGTAAGTTGCAATGGAAGCCAAGATTTTTCATAGTGGACCCATGGGAGAAGGGACCATACGATCTAATCATATATGCAAGCTTGGTAAGAGAGCCCCCACAGTTGGTAAATATCATTCTCCGAAATGTGCTGGGAAGGACTTGAAGGAATGACATAGGCCGGTTGCACTAGCCAAACATGAAATCTCGACGATGTTCTAATTGGTGCGAGGTGGGCCCACAGTTAGGTCAGACTGACAATGTGAACCCGAGGAGTTAAAACGGTGCCATAAGAGAAGGTATGTGAGTTATTATGAGTGTGATGATGTGGGCCATTAGTGGTGGTAATTGATAGTTAGAATGTGGAACAATGAGGAGACGACAAGGAGGGGCCCACTCTCCATGTAAGCTTGGTACAAGGAACCTAGTGGGAACCAAACGCATAGTTTGGGAAATGCTAGGAGATGGTAAGCGAGATGATGTGTCTAGTGGGACCCACTTAGAAGGCATTTGGCTAGTCCGGGGAGCAGAGGCTTGTTGGGTTTTCAATGGGCATATATATATATATATATATAACACCACAACAATTGGAAGAAAAAAGAGAAAAAGGGCTTTGTTACAATTGTGATAGCAAATGCACTAAAGGTCATAAGTGTGCTAAGAAGAAATTATTTTACATTGAGTATGAAGAGGAGGAAGAAAAGGATCAATAAACATCAAAAGAAGAGGATATATGCTAGGACCCAACCCTGGAGAAAGAAGAAATGAATTTGACCATATCTTGTAAAGCATTGGCAAGAATTACCACTCCTCAAACTCTCAAGATAAAAGGACATATCAAGAAGAAAAAGGTTCAAGAAGTGAAAGATCACATCAAGAAAGAAGAAATGAAGCCAACCATATCTTGTAATGCATTGGTTGGAATTACCACTCCTCAAACTATCCAAATAGAAGGACATATCATGAAAAAAAATGTTCAAGAAGTGAAAGATCACATCGAGCATCAAGAAATGAATCCGACCATATCTTGTAAAGCATTGGAAGAAATTACCACCCCTCAAACTCTCAAGATAGAAGGACATATCAAGAAGAAAAAGGTTCAAGCAATGAAAGATCAATCAAGCATCAACAAGAAGTTCTCCAATTATATATATATATCTATCTATATATATATATATATATATATATATATATATATATATATATATGTATATATATACCCCATTCCTCTAATGTAACCTGAGGGGTCAATTATGTTACAGAGTGGTATAAGAGCATCCAAGTTCAACACTAGGCTTGGATGGGCCTATCAAAAGCAAGAAGTCAGAGCCCATCATTGGACTCCCCAAGGGGGAGGGCCTCATAATGATTTTTAGAAAATTAATAAAACAAATGTTTAGGTGTTAAAAGCCGGTTGTAAATGATTATGACATGCATGATTGATGTATTTATATTGTGCTACAGTTCTGTGGCATGGTTGAGTATATGATTGCTTTAGTGTATCATCATTGTTGGTCATATGACGAGCCTTTGCATGCTTGGCATAATATGTATGAGACTATTAATATGATGCAAGGAACCTTAGGAAAACTCCCTGTGTTTCTTGCATTATGCATATTTATGAAATTTTGTATTTATGTGTATGCTAGCTAATCAAGATGTATGTGCATGTGAATGCTCACATCATTCTGTGATTACTTGTGTTGCATAACATGGTTGCTAATATTGATTTCATATATATATATATATATGATAATTGGATGGGAACATCTAATGGATTGTATATGATATAGTGCCTCAATAGATTAAAGGGATGATGTTGTGCAACTTTTAGAAGGCCAAGTGGATGATAACTATGTGGTTGCATGTATTTGTTATAGAAACAAAGATAATTGTTAGTTATGGAACAATCGCATGAGCATAGTGCATGCTATCTGGGACAATGTTACAAAATGTGCTAATTTGACTGCATGCAGACCTTATAATGCATCTGTGTGAACATGATAATTACAAGTATGATATATATTAATACAATATAATATTTTTCTAACTGATCCTTTGAATTTGTAGATTCCATGGCTGTTGTTGATCTTAACAAGAAGGCCAAATTCTTCTCATGTTTAAAAGTTGATTAAAAATAGTAGTGTGGCTTCAACAGACAAAATGATTTTAAATGATGTTGTTAGTGTGGTCAAAAATTGAACTCTAATTGTAGCCATGGCATAATAATAATCATGAATAATATTAATACACAAGTGTTGTGAAGTTTTGGAAACATTATTAGGTATGTGATAACTGATGTCCTGGTTTATGATATGTGGATTGATGATTAAGGATGTGTCACAAATGTAGGATTACATACTTGGCCTAATATGATAAAATATGACAACTAACATATGTGTCATTAATTTACTTTATGAACTAATAGCTGAGTGTATATGGCGGCAAATAGCAAGACTCAGTGGAAGAGGAAGGAAATAGGTATCATGGAATTGTGCAACAAGATATAGACCAAGCCCATTGAAAACGAGAATGAAGGAGATTCCTCTAAGAGAAGAGAACCTTCAGAAGTATGGAGTTTAAGCTCAAGGACTTGGGAGATGAGTTAAAGATCTGCAGGGAAGAACTTAGAAAACTCACTATGAAGCAACAAGAATTGGTTGGGTGGAATACTGAGTTGCAAAGATAGTATTGAGAAAGGACATACCAGGTTGAATCCTCCAAAAGAAAGGATGGTAAAAGCAGGAAGAGGCCATGTGAGGCTGAGAATGAGGAGAAGATAATCTCCTGTTGGAACTATGGGGAAGGAAATCGGAAAATGGACTATCCCCATAGGCATGAGAATAAATAAAATAGTCCCTATGAGCCACAGGGACACACATCAACAATGCAGGATGTCAAGAAGGAGGAGGGGGAATTCCCTCAAGCTCCTTGACATATATATGTGTACATGTGAGTTAAAAAGGGTCCCTTGTGAACTTTTGGGGAATATAAGATTTCAAGGTCATTGTAGAGACTTGTGAAGAAGTATTTAACTGATTTTCATATGTGAATATGCACATGTACATATGTACCTATGTGCAATACATGATGGTTGGGAGTGTCATGAATGTTGGACTCGTGGAGATGGAGTTAATTTTGGGGACTATATATTTATGCTTATGTGCTATGGCTTAATTTACTGACTTATTGATTTGATATCATTTTGGTTTATACTTGTGCATGGTGATGTTGGTTTTGGTTTTGGTTATCATGCTAGTTTTGGTCTTGTTTACGATGTTGCATGTTCTTTTGTGAACGATTGTTGTTGTGAATTTCATGTCCTTTTGAAATAATTTCCTTTTTCTTCCTCTTGCATTGGTTTTCAATTTTTAAATTTCGAAATCGAATGTTTAGGAATCTTGGACTAAGGATGTTGGAATGGCAGGAAGGCCATAAAACCCTTAAAAAGGGGTCAGTGCTTGATATGCATGCAGAGGAACATGCCTAGTAAAGTTCAAGGTGAGATGGAATACTAGTCGGAAATAGACATGAACATAACAACAAACAAAAATTGAAATATTACCAGTGTGAAGAGATTGCATAACACAAGCTTGGCCTCAATGTGGAGTCATGTAAACCCTGGATCTATTTGGGCACAAGCTAATGATTGTTGTGGCCATGATTAAGTAACGTAACAACCTAATGGGTTTGTTGGGTCCATGAGAATAATGGATAGATACATATGTAGCTGGAAAACTGGCAAGAAGGGAGTCCTCTTAACCCTTGATTATATTTGCAGATGTGATTATATGTTGCATACATGATAATGTTTATGGCCACTTATATCTTGCATGCTTGATTATGCGAAGGGATGCATGTATATTGCATATGTGATAATGTTGAAGGATACTGGTATGATGCGTCCATGATTGTGTTGGTGGATGGTGGTATGTGCCATACATGCTCATGTTGATTGATGTATATTTTTATACCTATGAAAATTCCATTGTTTCTAATAGAGCTTTCAGAGGTCATTAAAATATAAGGATGAATGCTAAAAAAAAATCAAGGATATTGACGACATGAAAAGAATTCCCACTGTGATGAGGAATTTATTAGGTAGAAAGGAGAATTCTGCTAAATTATAAGTATGTCAACATATCTATTACAACATACCCATGTCAAGTTCAAGAACATGGGAAAAAAATGAGGCAGTATGGCCTGGTTCACATGCATGGAGACAAGGTGATCTCTGGATTAATTTTGACATTGTGATATGTCATGAGAGACAAGGTAGTTTTTGGATTACTATGATATTATGTATTGTGATATGTTATGTGTATATGTACTTTGTTGTACATGTGCATGTGTTGTGCATGGGAATGGGGTAAAGTTGTATTACATGCTGTTATGAAACCAGCTCAAGAAAAGATAGAAAAGATAGATCAACGCCTTAGAATTCAGCCTCTTCGAGGGGGAAACCTCCTTTACATTACATAAATGAACAATTCTTGGATGATTCAAATGAAAAAACCTCCTTTCTATATATAGGAGTCTAAGGAGTCACAATATAACCCAGCCGACCTAACAATAATAATATAAAGCCACAAAAATAACAATAGAGGGATTCTATGGGGCACAATAATAACAATATGGGGATAATAGGGGCACAACAATATTAATAAGGGATGCAACTACAATATTAACGGGGTAATCACTAGTATTATAGGGACCCAACATGCCCCTCTCCTTCAAAAATTTATTGTCCTCAACGCTTGAGTAGTTCTGGATGCTTCTGTATAAAATTCTCATCCTCCCATGTGGAATCTTCAGTGGATAAGTTCTTCCACTTGATAAGATACTCCGAAATTGATCAATTTCGTAGCTGTTGAGTTCTTGTTTCTGTGACTGCTTTTGGATCCAATATAATTTTTCCTTCCTCGTCAAGTTCTGGCAATATTGTTTGCACTGGGAGCTTGTCGCCTATAAACTTCTTTAAACATGAAACATGGAAAACTGGGTGCAATCGAGAAGCTGCAAGAAGCTCCAATTTGTATGCCATAGTACCAATCTTTTGCAACACCTTGTACGGACCATAATACTTTGGTGATAATTTATTATTCTTCTTAGCTTGCTTGAGGGACATTTGCTTATATGGTTGTAGCCGTAGGAATACCCAATCACCTACATCAAAACTTCTTTCATTGCGATGTTGATCTGCATGTTGTTTCATTCTATTTTGTGCCAACACGAGGTTATCCTTTAAGAGTTGGAGGACTTGTTGTTGATGTTCGATGTGATGTTCCACTGCTTGAACCTTAGAATTTTCTCTTAAATATGATGTGATGGATGGTGGCTGATATCCATAAAGTGCCATAAATGGGGTCATTTTTGTTGCTGTATGGAAGGAAGTGTTATACCACCATTCAGCCAGAGGCAACCATTTGACCCATTGTGTCTATTTATTAGATACAAAGCAACGAAGATATCCTTCCAAACATTTGTTTACTATCTCAGTTTGCCCATCAGATTGAGGATGATAAGATGAGCTATGAGCTAACTGAGTACCAAGACAAGAAAATAATTCTGTCCAAAAATTTCCAGTGAAAAAGGGATCTCTGTAGCTTACAATAATCTTTGGGTTTCCATGTAGCTTTTGAACTTTTTCCATAAATGCAATAGATAATGTACTGGCTTTAAATGGATGTGATAATGCACAAAAGTGTGCATACTTGGTAAGTCTGTCAACTACCACCATGATGACACTCTTTCCCTCAGACTTGGGTAAACCTGTGATAAAATCCATTGAAACCTCCTCCCAACGTTGGCTTGGAATGGATAAAGGTTGTAATAGACCTCGGGTCTTAATTGTTTCAACTTTATTTTGTTGGCAAACCAAACATTCCGCCACAAACTTTTGAATATTTGATTTAAGGCCATCCCAAAAAAATTCCTTCTTAACCCTGTGGTAAGTTTTTAAAAATCCTGAGTGCCCTCCTAAGGGAGAAGTGTGCAATTCCATAAGAATCTTTTGTTTTAGTTGGGAATTCTTACAGAGGTATAAGCGATATTTGTACCATAAAGAATCATTTTTCTAGCTAAATGTATCAGACGTACTGGAATCTTGTTGTAACTTTCGAATAAGTGCCCACACTTCTTCGTCATTCTTCCATTCCTCCCTTGCTTCGTTATCCAATCTGGTTGGATAATAGAAATGGCACACAACAATGCTTCCACATCCTCATCCTTTCTTGAGAGTGCATCTGCCACCACATTTTGCTTCCCTTTTTTGTAGATGATTTCAAAGTCATAACCCAACATCTTTGTGACCCACTTTTGTTGCTCTTCAGAGGATAATCTTTGTTCTAAAAAGTATTTAAGGCTATCATGATCTGTTTTTACCTTGAAGTGTCTTCCCATTAGGTAGGGTCGCCATTTCTTAAGTGCATGGAGTATTGCCAACATTTCCTTCTCATAAATAGCTTTGTGTAAAAACTTTCCCTTGATTGGACGACTTTCAAAAGCAATGGGTCTTTCATCTTGCATTAAAACAAAACCAATTCCATTTCCTGAAGCATCACATTCCACAATAAAGGTTTTTGTGAAGTCTAGTGTAGCTAAGACCGGTGCTTGGCACATTGCCTCTTTAAGATGTTCGAAGGCCTTTGTTGCTTCTGGAGTCCATGAAAATGCATCTTTCTTCAATAATGTTGTTAGAGGTGCTGCTATTCTCCCATAATTCTTAACAAACTTGCGATAATACCCTGTCAACCTGAGAAATCCTCGTAGATGCTTTATGGATGTGGGGATTTTCCATTCCTTAATGGCTTTAATTTTGCTAGGGTCTACCTTAACTCCTTCATGAGATACAATATGACCCAGATATTCCACCTCTTGTACTCCAAAGAAACATTCAGATCTTTTTGCATATAATTGTTTCTCCTCCAATAGTTGTAGCACCCTGTCAACATGTTCAACATGATCCTTCCAAGACTTTTGTAGATTAGTATATCATAAAAAAATACTAACACAAATTTTCTAAGGAATGGTTTGAAAATGGAATTCATCAAACCTTGAAATGGTGAAGGTGCATTGGTAAGGCCAAAAGGCATGACCAAAAATTCATCATGACCCTCATGAGTTCTAAATGTTGTTTTTGGAATGTCTTCAGTCTTCATTCTGATTTGATGATATCCTGAACGAAGATCCAACTTGGTGAAGTAAATTGATCCATGCAATTCATCCAGTAATTCATCAATGACAGGAATGGGAAACTTATCTTTAATAGTGAGCTTGTTGAGCTCCCTATAATCCGGACACATGCGCCATGATCCATCCTTCTTGTGCACTAATACTACTGGAGCAGATAAAGAACTTTGACTCGATTGAATTATACCAGCCTCTAGCATTTCTGTAACCATACGTTCAATTTCACTCTTTTGGGCATAGGGGTATCTGTACGGCCTGATGTTTGGAGGAACACTTACTGGAATCAGATGAATAGCATGATCATGATCACAAATAGGTGGGAGACCTTCGGGAGTCTCAAATACCTTGGAATGATTGTTCAAGACTTTATGGAGATCTAGAGAAATAGATGATTCCAATGTGGAAACATCTAGCGAACATAATTGTGCAATTACACCCCTTTGTTCCTTTTTTAGAAGCTTTGTCATACTGTTAGAGCTGATTATCTTTCCTGGTTTCCCTGCAATACCCCTTAATTCAATTTCCTTTCCTTCCACAAAAAATTTCATGAAAAGTTATTTAAAATTAAAAGCTATTGTACCCAAGGATTGTAGCCATTGGACTCCTAGTACAACATCAACACCTCCCATTGGAATGGAAAGCATTGGGTTAGTCAATACATATTCTCCCATCGATAGCTTGATATTATGGCACTTTCCAGAGCAATTTATTGTTCCTCCATTTGCAACCATCACTTGACACTCTGGTGCTGGATATAAGAAGCAATTCAATTCTTTTGCTACCTTACAATCAATAAAATTGTGGGTACTTCCTGAATCAATCAACACTATTACCTTTTTCTTCTTGATTTGTCCTTCTATCTTGATGGTTTGAGGAGTGGTAATTCCAGCCAATGCATTACAAGATATGGTCAGATTCATTTCTTCTTTATCTAGGCTTTGTTCCTGGAGTATATCCTCTTCTTTTGACTTTCTTACTCCTTTTCTTCTTCCTCTTTGCAATCTAAGTAGAATAATTTCTTCTCAGCACACTTATGACCTTTAGTGTATTTGCTATCACAACTGTAACAAAGCCCTTTTGCTCTTTTTTCTTCCAATTGTTGTGGTGTCAACTTTATAGGTTGTGGAAGACTAGGGACAACAACACTTCCATCTTTATAGTTGTGAGTGGTATGCTTCCTGGTTGCCATAATTTTGCTTTCCATTTTTCTTGCTAACCTGAATGCCTTCTCTAATGAATCAGGTTCCCAAAGGCAAACATCATGTTGGATATTATCCTTTAAAGACCCTATGAACACGTCAATCCCATGCTCCTCTGGAATATTTTTTACCCTTATGTTCAATTTTTGGAACTCCTCAATGTGCTCCATTATTGAACCCTTTTGTTTGAGACTTATCAATTGGCTAAAAAAAGTGTTGCTTTTTGTATCCTCATAATGTGCTGTCAATTCTTCCATAAAACTTGCCCTAGTGATAATTTGTTTACGAGAGCAAAGCCATTGATACCATACAAACTTAAGTATATGGGTGCCTGTGTGGCATGGTTGAGTATATGATTGCTTTAGTGTATCATCTTTGTTGGTCATATGACGAGCCTTTGCATGCTTGGCAGAATATGTATGAGACTATTAATATGATGCAAGGAACCTTAGGAAAACTCCCTGTGTTGCTTGCATTATGTATATTTATTAAATTTTGTATTTATGTGTATGCTAGCTAATCAAGATGTATGTGCATGTGAATGCTCACACCATTCCGTGATTACTTGTGTTGCATAACATGGTTGCTAATATTGATTCCATATATATATATATGATAATTGGATGGGAACATCTAATGGCTTGTATATGATATAGTGCCTTAATAGATTAAAGGTATGATGTTGTGCAACTTGTAGAAGGCCAAGTGGATGATAACTACGTGGTTGCATGTATTTGTTATAGAAACAAAGATAATTGTTAGTTATGGAACAATCGCATGAGCATAGTGCATGCTAACTGGGACAATGTTACGAAATGTGCTAATTTGACTGCATGCAGACCTTATAATGCATCTGTGTGAACATGATAAATACAAGTATGATATATATTAATACAATATAATATTTTTCTAACTGATCCTTTGAATTTGTAGATTCCATGGCTGTTATTGATCTTAACAAGAAGGCAAAATTCTTCTCATGTTTAAAAGTTGATTAAAATTAGTAGTGTGGCTTCAACAGACAGAATGATTTTAAATGATGTTGTTAGTGTGGTCAAAAATTGAACTCTAATTGTAGCTATGGCATAATAATAATCATGAATAATATTAATACACAAGTGTTGCTAAGTTTTGGAAACATTATTATGTATGTGACAACTGATGTCCTAGTTTATGATATGTGGATTGATGATTAAGGATGTGTCACAAATGTAGGATTACATACTTGGCCTAATATGATAAAATATGGCAACTAACATATGTGTCATTAATTTACTTTATGAACTAATAGCTGAGTGTATATGGCGGCAAATAGCAAGACTCAGTGGAAGAGGAAGGAAATAGGTATCATGGAATTGTGCAACAAGATATAGACCAAGCCCATTGAAAACGAGAATGAAGGGCATTCCTATAAGAGAATAGAACTTTTAGAAGTATGGAGTTTAAGCTCAAGGACTTGGGAGATGAGTTAAAGATCTGCATGGAAGAACTTAGAAAGCTCGCTATGAAGCAACAAGAATTGGTTGGGTGGAATACTGAGTTGCAAAGATAGTATTGAGAAAGGACATACTAGTTTGAATCCTCCAAAAGAAAGGATGGTAAAAGCAAGAAGAGGCCGTGTGAGGCTGAGAAGGAGGAGAAGATAATCTCCTGTTGGAACTATGGGGAAGGAAATCAGAAAATGGACTATCCCCATAGGCATGAGAATAAATAAAATAGTCCCTATGAGCCACATGGACACACATCAACAATGCAGGATTCCAAGAAGGAGGAGGGGGAATTCCCTCAAGCTCCTTGACATATATATGTTTACATGTGAGTTAAAAAGGGTCCCTTGTGAACGTTTGGGGAATATAAGATTTCAAGGTCATTGCAGAGACTTGTGAAGAAGTATTTAACTGATTTTCTTATGTAAATGTGCATATGTACATATGTACCTATGTGCATTACATGATGGTTGGGAGTGCCATGAATTTTGGACTCGTGGAGATGGAGTTAATTTTGGGGACTATTTATTTAAGCTTATGTGATATGGATTAATTTACTGACTTATTGATTTGATATCATTTTGGTTTAGACTTGTGCATGGTGATGTTAGTTTTGGTTTTGGTTATCATGCTAGTTTTGGTCTTGTCTACAATGTTGTGTGTTGTTTTGTGAACAATTGTTGTTGTGAATTTCATGTCCTTTTGAAATAATTTCCTTTTTTTTCCTCTTGCATTGGTTTTCAATTTTTAAATTTCAAAATTGAATGTTTAGGAATCTTGGACTAAGGATGTTGGAATGGAAGGAAGGCCATAAAACCCTGAAAATGGGGTAAGTGCTTGATATGCATGTAGAGGAACATGCCTAGTAAAGTTCAAGGTGAGATGGAATACTAGTGGGAAATGTACATGAACATAACAACAAACAAAAATTGAAATATTACCAGTGTGAAGAGATTGCATAACACAAGCTTGGCCTCATTGAGGAGTCATGTAAACCCTGGATCTATTTGGGCACAAGATAATGGCTGTTGTGGCCATGATTAAGTAACGTAACAACCTAATGGGTTCGTTGGGTCCATGAGAATAATGGATAGAGACATATGTAGCCAGGAAACTGGCAAGAAGGGAGTCCTCTTAACCCTTGATTATATTTGCAGATGTGCTTATATGTTGCATACATGATTATGTTTATGGCCACTTATATCTTTCATGCTTGATTATGCGAAGGTATGCATGTATATTGCATATGTGATAATGTTGATGGATACTGGTATGATGCCTCCATGATTGTGTTGGCGGATGGTGGTATGTGCCATACATGCTCATGTTGATTGATGTATATTTTTATATCTATGAAAATTCCATTGTTTCTGATAGAGATTTCAAAGATCATTAAAATATAAGGATGAATGCTAAAAAAAAATCAAGGATATTGACAACATGAAAAGAATTCCCATTGTGATGAGGAATTTATTAGGTAGAAAGGAGAATTCTGCTAAATTATAATTATGTGAACATATCTATTACAACATACCCATGTCAAGTTCAAGAACATGGGAAAAAAATGAGGCAATATGGCTTGGTTCACATGCATGGAGACAAGGTGATCTCTGGATTAATTTTGACATTGTGATATGTCATGAGAGACAAGGTAGTTTCTAGATTATTGTGATATTATGTATTGTGATATGTTATGTGTATATGTGCTTTGTTGTACATGTGCATGTGTTGTGCATTGGAATTGGGTAAAGTTGTATTACATGCATTGTGACGTATGATGTGTATAAGTATGTGATATTAAATATGTTTAGTTCATGCAGGTATGGGACTATATAGACTTGTGTGTTGTGTTTATGTGTTCAGGTCAGGTAGGCATGGGACCATCTGGGCTTGTGTGTTGTGTTTGTGAAAAAGTGTTTAGATGGGTATGGGATTGTCTGGGGCCTTATAATGTGTAGTGCCACACACAAGCATGTATGGTACTGCCCGAGCCTACATAGGTGTGAAACACACCTATATTCCTATTGACAGAAGACTACCTGGTTGGTAGTGCCCATAATCACTATATTGGGATTGGTATTAAGTGCTCATACTCAAGCTGATGAGTCACTTAGTAAAATTAAGTCAAAGATATGAGAAGAGAAGGCACTGGATGCTTGCCAACGAGCAACCAATTCAGTGTGTGTATGTGGTCAAAGTGAAGAGAAAGCGCTAGATGCTTTCTGATAGAAAACCAATTTGGGGTGTGTACATGGTAAAAGGGAAGATAAGGAACTGGATGCTTGCCGATGGGCAACCAATATGGTGTGTATACGTGGTCAAAGTGAAGAGAAGGCAGTAGATGCCTGTTGTGATCCAGGTGGATATTGGTGGCCACCTGCCAGGTCCACCTGGACCCCCACCATTGGCTTTCTCAGCATTTTCAGTTTCCTTAATTGTAGCACAATTTACTATTTTTAGCAGTTTTTCGGGTCCTGAACTTCCGGAGCCGTTTTGAGGCCCTAAACGACGTTTTTTTGGAATTCTGGGGCGATCAAGCCCTATGTTGCCTCCCAAAGTGGTAGTACTCGGATAGATCTTTCTAACGAGCTATCGTACGCGTCAAACAGAAATCGTATGCCAAAGTTACGACCCCGGGAAATTGATGTACCAATTTACCCAAACGGGGCCCACAATTTGGCGTTTCATCTTCTAGGGTTAGGTTTCGGTATGTGAAGGGTTTTCCATTGTTTCTCAACAATAAATAGGCCTTTGAGCCTCATTGTAATACAGTTCGGAACAGTTCAGAGGCATGTAGCCGCACATCTCTTCTCAGAGATAAGCTACCATCGCCCTAGCTAGTTTCTTTCCATTTCTGGTTGTAAGCAGATTTCAGTATTTTCCATTAATGAAATGAAGCATTATTTCCGCTGCATCTATGTGTTTATGGTTATTGCATCTCTGTATTTATGGTTATCTCTGTAATCTATTGCGTTCCTGTTTAAATCCGGATCAGTGGTATCAGAGCGGTCTGCTTTTTCTCTGTTTTTCTTTGCATGTCCCCAACGAGGTCGGGATATAAGGAGTTAGGGCTTGAACTGGTCGAACCTTTGCAAGACCAGCCTCGCAAATCCCGACGGCCTCCCATGGCGGATGAGAAGAAAGACGAGGGAGCAGGAGATCCTATCAAAATCTTGCTCGAAGAAGCGCTCGAGCGGCAAAGGAACGCGATGATGGATAGCTTTGCGCAGATCCTTCAGCGGCTACCCAGAGGCGACGCATCGACTTCCAACAGCGACTCTGGTAATGCCACGCCGTTCAAGGTACAAGTTAATTTTGAAATCCCCATCTTCGAGGGTCAAATAGACGCAGATGCCGTAGATAAATGGTTAAATCTGCTAGATGGGTATTTTTCTGTTCATGAATTTTCGAGTCGGGAAAAGATTGTTTTCGCTCTTCTCAAAGCAGCCCCCCACGTCAAGGACTGGTGGGAAACCTACTGCGAACAGAAGAATGAAAGTACAGGCTCACTATTTTCAGCCGCACCCACTTGGAATGACTTCCGGGATGCCATCAAGGAGCAGTATTACCCTGTCGGAAGCTATGAGGACAAATACATCAAATGGACCACACTGCGGCAGGGACGAGACCAAGATGTGCCGGAGTTCACAAACATTTTTCATACCCTTCGCACACAGTTGGGTATCAAAGATTCTGAGTTGCATCTGGTACTCAAATACCGTGGCTGCCTGCACAAATACATCCAGGAAGAGATGGTGTTCTTGAACATCTCCTCACTCGGCACAGCATACCGATACGCTGTCAAAATCGAGCAAAAGTTCAAACAGAAGAAGCGAGACTTTGGATCTGCAAATCCGAAGCCCAAAGGACAAAGCCAAGGCGGGGCAGCCCAAGACAACCCGCCGAAGTTGCAAGAAAAGAACAACACCACGAAGCCGAAGAAGGACACAGGAAAGTGGTGTGAGTTCCACAAGAGTCCCACTCATAACACAAGTGAGTGTCGGACCAAGCAGTCGCTGGTGGCCGAGTTGAAGGCTTCCGAATCAGATGCATGTTCTGACCCTGAGCCAGAACCTGACAAAGGGAGTGGCAAAGGGAAGCAGATCATTGATGCAGATCCCAGCGCCACTGTTGCCACTGCCAAGATCCAGAAGAATGACCCTGCAGATCCAGAGGAAGGGGAGCGTCTTTTCCACTCACAGATGTGGGTGAAGGGTTCGCCGCTACAATTCATTGTCGACAGTGGCAGCCAAAAGAACCTTATTTCAGCAGAGGTCGTGAAGCGGTTGGGCCTACCGACTACACCGCACCCGCAGCCATACAGTATCGGGTGGCTTCATGAAGGACGAGATCTCAAAGTTCGCCAGCAGTGCCGCCTTCCCTACAGCATCAAGCCCTTCACAGACGAGGTATTGTGTGATGTTACACCTCTGGATGTTTGTGATGTACTATTAGGCCAGCCATACCTATGGAGGCGACATGCTGTGTATGAGTCCAGGCCTCGTGCTGTCATTATTTCTTTGAATAATTCATTATACAGGATACCGGAGGTAGCCCCACCTACTGCCACATCCTTGATCACTACCAAGAAAGGCAGCAAGCTCATATCACAGACCAGGAAATTCATCTGTCTGGTTCACTCCCAAAATAAGGGGAAGATCGTTGCTACATCCATGACCCTTGCAAAGGGTTCCTCCACGCAGCAGCAGCAGCAAAAGGATACGGTCATGACAAAACACAGGAACAACTTCTCCTCACCCCCATGGGTACCACATAAGTTTCAGGTGGGCAACAAAGTCTGGTTGCATCGACATAAAGAACGCCTTACCAGAACCCATCAGAAGCTCAGATCACTCGGACATGGTCTTTACAGCAGTACCAAGGCTATGGGGAACAATGCTTTGGAGCACATCATTCCTCCATTCCTTCACTGGCACCAAATGTTCAATGTGGACCATCGTCGACCATGCTTCCCACCATCACTGGACACATCCGACATTGCAGAACAGCTCAAACCCACAGAATTAAATCCAGATTGCATGGAACAAGCTGCAACTGATCGGATCATGGACACACAGATCAAGAACACTCGCCAACAGCATATCCAACTGTATCGAGTTGTCAAAGCAGGCCAACTCCTTCAGCAGGGCAAGTGGCTCACCAGGGAACAAGTTCAGCAGAGGTTTCCTCATCTCATGGAGGAGCTCAACGCAATGGGGACCATTGCTTCCTAAGGGGGGAGGAATGATCCAGGTGGATATTGGTGGCCACCTGCCAGGTCCACCTGGACCCCCACCATTGGCTTTCTCAGCATTTTCAGTTTCCTTAATTGTAGCACAATTTACTATTTTTAGCAGTTTTTCGGGTCCTGAACTTCCGGAGCCGTTTTGAGGCCATAAACGACGTTTTTTTGGAATTCTGGGGCAATCGAGCCCTATGTTGCCTCCCAAAGTGGTAGTACTCGGATAGATCTTTCTAACGAGCTATCGTACGCGTCAAACGGAGATCGTATGCCAAAGTTACGACCCCGGGAAATTGATGTACCAATTTACCCAAACGGGGCCCACAATTTGGCGTTTCATCTTCTAGGGTTAGGTTTCGGTATGTGAAGGGTTTTCCATTGTTTCTCAACAATAAATAGGCCTTCGAGCCTCATTGTAATACAGTTCGGAACAGTTCAGAGGCATGTAGCCGCACATCTCTTCTCAGAGATAAGCTACCATCGCCCTAGCTAGTTTCTTTCCATTTCTGGTTGTAAGCAGATTTCAGTATTTTCCATTAATGAAATGAAGCATTATTTCCGCTGCATCTATGTGTTTATGGTTATTGCATCTCTGTATTTATGGTTATCTCTGTAATCTATTGCGTTCCTGTTTAAATCCGGATCATGTTGACAGGCAACCAATCTGGTGTGTGTACCTAGTCAAAGTGAAGAGAAGGCACTGGATACTTATCGACGGGAATCCAAATATTATGTGTGTACATGGTCAAAGTGAAGAGAAGGCACTAGATTCTTGCTAATGTGAAACCAATTTGGTGTGTGTACGTGGTCAAGGTGAAGAAAAGGCACTAGGTGCTTACTGGGTTAGCTACCGATTAAGTGTATGTAAAGAAAGCAACAAGGAAGAAAACCAAGATAAATATCAATATTTCAGGACTTTGAGATTTTGTTTTATGAATCTAAATTCAATGATCTGATTTATGAGGACTGGGTAATGAGCTAACCTGATTTTTCTATAATAGGAATTAAAGGAGAATTCCAAGTTCACCTCATGAACGAACTGCTAATGAGGTATGATTTAAAATTATTTCATTTCCTTAATGATGGAACTTATGGAGGCATATGTGATATGATGTAGGAAGCATGAAATCACCTATTGGGGTGGATGGACTGAGATATAAGATAAATAGCTGTAGTTGAAAGATATCAAATGTGCAGTGGAACATTGATTAAATATTTCAAGAATAAGGCCATTGTGATACACTAACATCGATGATATCAGTTGATTCCATGAAGCATGGTATGACCGTATAATGGTAGTTTTGAAGGTAAGGATGTGCCTTTAATTTAAACTCCTTCTGATGCGAGGAAGCCTTTCCAAGGAATGGATCACCCAAGGGACTAAGAAGCAGAGAAGGGGATACCTAAACTTTTAAGGTGAGTGATTGCACGAAGAGGGGGGTAATTGGATTGCCCAAGGGACTAAGAAGGATAGAAGGGAAGGTTGGAAAATGAATTGGGTTTCTTGGTCATGAACATAGCTAATTGGAATCATAAGCACATTGGGGTTGTATCGGGAAGCAATGAGCTAGGAACTATTCGTTGATGGAACAAGAGTGCAAAGAAAGGCCATGTTGGATATTTGAGGCATACTACCCTCCATAACAAAGGAAATAATCCAAGCCGAGTTTGGTGCAACAAAAGCACCAGGAAATGACAAAGAGCCACAGAAAGTGGTTGATCTGATTTAAATTTTCCTTTGTAATTGCTTAGTTGCTAGGCATGCAACTATGAATGTCTGACATGCAAATATATGTAAATGTGATGAAGAGTTGTAAATATAAAGCTCCAAAGACAGTACATTATTCTTTCTATATTTAGTATGTTTCCTCTGTGTATATGGATAGATGAACACCGAGGGTAGTGTTCCCTCAAGGGGGAGGGCACTGTGATAGCCCCACCCATGGTCCTCTCTTCAAATACATTGTAATTATTTTTACTAAATGTGAAATCCAAAAGGGGACTAAGTTAAAGGGACACAGATTCCGGAGCTGGGGAGGAGGATTGCTTGCTTGGCATGTTGTGGTTTCTTATGTAAAGAAAGAAACCAAAATTGCAGGACAACCATGAAAGGCTAGTTGGTGCATGAATTCAAGGGTTTGGTTCCAAAATTGAATGGGCTGCAAGAGAAAGTAGTAAGGCCCATGTTGCTTGGAAAACAACAACCAGAGAAGAGGACAAAGATTTATGATGGGTGTTGTGAATTACAAGGCACCAAGGATGCAATAATAAATGTTAGTAGAGAAATAGGCCAAGGAAGCAATCACGAGGGAGGAAGAATCCCTATAAAATAAGGAAAAGAAAACAACATGTATTCATTGGAGTCGAGGCTAGAGGCGGGATGGGGGACACCCATTCGAGACTTCAATGGGGAACATTCAACAGAGGCAGAGAAAAACCAAAGTAAAGAGAAGGGGATCATTCCTTGGGTTCCCTAGAGGTTAAGGGTTGAGATAGTAGACTCTGGAGCTATGTAAGAACTTGGGAAGAGGCCATCCTAAAGCAACATCAAAGGAAGACCTGATTTAAGACTTGTAGTTACTGCATAATTATTACAATGGATTCTAGACTCCCTATGAGGGGGTGAATCACTATGTGTGCACTTGGGGTGAGGTAGAGTACCTCTGGACCCCTTGTGTTAACAAAGAGGTATGATTCAACTGGTGGGATTGAGGAAGGAGGTCCTCTAGAGTCCTTGTTTCAGTTAGAAGTTGGTGCGTTAATTCCTTAAGTAAGCATCCCCCTCAGACTCTCGAATCTGGCTCCGGGGTGACAACTGCAAGTAAGTGTGGTTGCAACTGTCTATGGTTGGGTGGAGATTCCTTGTCTTAGACTCAGTTGCCCTACAAATTCAAGATAAGTGTCTACTTATGCTTGTCTATTGGTTGATGAATTGTGATGTTTTCTAATTGTAATAGTTCTAGATTTTGGGATTGTATTTGTGTTGTTAATGCTTGAACATGTGGTTACACCTCTATACGGATATGACAATGATGGATACACTAAATATACATGTGTGTGTGGTTACTCTGAAATGGATGACACTAGTAAATAAAATAAGTAAGCATGAGCTTCTAAGTTGGAAATAAAATGTTGTGTGAATAACTTGTTGGTGTTGATCACAAAATATCTGATGCACAAATGTGTAACAAACCACATGAAAATAAAGGTTAAGCTATAATGCTGAGCTCATTTTTTTTTGCATGAAATGTTAAACTATGTGGGAAACATCACTTAAATAAATATTATACAGGAATCAAACCATGTTACAGGCCATAGAGGAAGCCATGATAACTCCTAGTGGAACTTGGGAACCATAGGCTTAGAGGTCCCTTTTATTAATATGAAAAATTTACATGGAGGAGCATTTGCTTAGTAGGGTCTGCATCCTCTTACATTAACTTGTTTTCTTGAGTTATAAGTTATTATGCCATAGGGAAAGCATTGCATTGACATTGAAGGGATTGTTACCATTGGGATTATTCAAACCCCATATGATTTAACCAAATGTCATGTCAGCCATGTATCAACAATTCTTGGATAACTTCCGCTAGCACCCTAGTGTTGCTGGTTAGGCACCTGAATGCTCTTTGTAGTTCTATAGAGCCACTTGTAGGCTTTACATGGATTCTGGAACCATTGTTGTGTGATAAGTGAGGTGGGAACCTTTAAGGAGTTCACATCAAGCCCATGGTAGATAAGGGCCGTAGGAGCACCTACTCCTCCATGCTGGGGATTTCCTCTTCGAGCACGGGGAACACAAGCATGCCAAGAACCCATTAGAGATTCTATTGCCCAAGCCCAGGAGGGGTAGCACCACTGAATGCCTTAATGAACCATCGACTTTGGCATGGAGCCCTAATGTTGACCTGAAGGTCTTTCAGACCTTTGATCTAGAGCCTTGGTCGAAGTGACCACTCAAGGAAAACTATGCAGAGGTGAAACTTGTTGTTGGGGTGATCATAAAGATCCCCATCTAAAACATTGCATAAGGCAGGGTATAAATTGCTTAGTTGAGCCATGGCAGAGAATGAGAGAAAAACTTGTTGCGACGCAGAGGGATTGAGCCCTAAATTTATAAGAAAGGATCGGGAAACCATATCCTTTCTCCAATCCAATCATTTCCATGGAGGCCTTCCATTGGCGTGACCAGATATGTTGCTAACATGATTGGACAAGTAATGAGCACCAATATTGCAGCAAGAATGCTACAACTCATGGGGCTACCAACTTTACTTCATCAACCCGGGGTTCGTAAAAACTTGGAGGTGACAATGTTGTATACACAATAGATGCAATGGTCTACTCTTGTCACTTTTCAACTGGGGCGATAGACCACTAGGGTTTTTCAAACCAGTCTTTTGTTGACTAGAAGGAGTCTAACTACCAAATGGAAAAGGGAAAATTATCCTTAATGAAAGAAAAGGAATGCTTCCTACTCTAAGCAATGAAAGACTGAATTGGAAGATGTTATAAAGCGACATGAAATCATCTAGCTACACATTCACACATTTTGCTTGCAAAAAAGACCTAGCTTAACCTTGTTTATAATAGGTGATGATCTAGATTAACTGAGCATGGAATCTGATCTAAGAAGTATCATGATTGCTGCATGCATGTGCTAATTTAGAAATTGCAGAAAAAGCCTTTTTTGATGTTTAGTTTTATGAATGAAATGCTAATTTTCACTTGTTCTTTGGCAGGGGAGACAGGTGTGGAGGGAAATGTATGGACTAGTCTCAAGGGTATGGAAGTCAAGTGGAGGCCTAATCTAAGATTAGATGACAATTTTGCTAAATTCGAGCTTAAAATAGGTAGCTACAGGGTTTCCTGTAGTACTACAGGATGTCTTATTTCTACTACAGGATGCCCTATTTTACTATAGGAAACAGGCTGAAAGCTTAGAATATGGTAGGAAAGGTAGAATGAAGTGTGGGAAAGGTGTCTGATGGGGAAATACAGCATGGAGGAGGTGAACACTATCCAAGGCCCAGTCAGATGCTTCAATATGGTTGGATTTTCTCAATGGAAATGAAAACTTTGCTTACCAAACAAAATTTCAGATTTAGTGTTTAGTGGACCTTGGCAGCATGGGTGGATAGGGCTTGGGTGAGGCGAATGAGATGAGGTCTCCTTGAAAATTAGAAGCTTCTGCAACAACATACACTCTTGTCTTCATTTTGCACAAACTCATCTATATATGGAAAATATTTGTTGAATGGAGGAAAACATAGTTATTATTAGCTAATGGCTAAGTTTATGAATGGAAGTTCTTTTAAACCATAGCAAAATGCAAGAGATCAAAATGATAATTGCAAATAATTATAATAAACTAAAATACAATGATCAATTTCACTAAGAAACCCTAGATTACGTAATAATCAAACAAGAAATTTGTTTTTGGGTTGTGTGAATGGAACCCTTAAGTCATGATCCCATAAGGGAGATGAGGTGAAAGCCATTATCACAATATTTTCTAGAGTTATACTGTTACTAAGATACCATTGATCTAAATATCCACAAATGGTATCAAACTAATTAATCATCCAAATACTTGCAGATTAACAAAACCAAAATCACTTCATCGGCTAACTATGAATGCAATCTAAGCATTCATGTACAAAAAGAGGAATCTCTGCTGCTAGGGTTGGGCCCTAACCCAAGAGCTTCAATGCTTTGAGTCAACTTTGTGTTGGATCAAGGGAATGATTCTCATTTTCATTAAAATATAAAAAATACATAAGAGTCATAAGTCACAATGTATTAGCTCGAAAATTCCTCTTGGATACAACAAAAAAAGTTGAATCCTAATGAGGCTCTAGGCCTTCTTATTTATACAACTGAAGCTACCATCAACTTACTTAAACTTAGAAAGGCTTGGCTCCCAACTCGAGATCAACTGGTCTTCAACTATCACTGGCTTAGCTGCCAATGACGTTAATGGCTCAACTGCTTGTAACTTCGAGCTAATGAGATCTAGTGGAGGAACCTTTGAGTGAGTGAAGAGTTAAGGAGGGAGATCCAATACCCTGAAATCCCTCTTGCTTGTATACTTTGAGTTCCTGCACTTTAATTAGCCAAAATTTTCTCCAAAACCTAAAATTAATGCACATTAGACCACAAGACATGACATCTCATCTTTACCCTTCTCCGTAAGCAAAATATAATAAAACATGTAAAGAAATGTGAGAAAGTTGATTTCAATAAGATGGAGAGTGGCATTAAGGTCCATATAATTTACCCATTTATGAACCTCATCATCACCCCCCAATGATAGTGTTTCTCATCCTTTGAGAAACTCAATCTATGTCCATGTCTTTCATTGCTTTGGTGGCCTCCCTGACATTACAGGCTTCTGTTGCTATATCCTCCTCTTGTGGATAAATTCCTGCATGCTTCTTTATTTCCTCCCACTGACTTCTTTCTTCTTCTTCCTTTCTCCCTTCTAACACACTCAAGAGAAATGGTGGACTGAGTTTCAAGCCAATCCAGTTGACTTTGAGTCTCTACAGTGCCTTCTTATACAGTGAGGTCCTCTCTAGTGCATCCCTCATTATTTCAGAGGAATGATACTCCCTGATCTTTAGGTTGTAGGGTAAGGTGATCCATATCCTTTGGCATGCTTGCTGGCTTTCATCCCCTAGCAATCTCAAATTTTCCTCAAAATGAGTGACTGTTTGCTGCTAGTTGGGGATCATTGGCGATGAGGTTGTCAGTGCTAATGACAGCCATAGAATTGCTTTGTTATGCTTTGATGAAAAAGGGCTCTGTTTCTTCTCTTTCCAATACTCTTTTTACATCCTTAGCCCTGGACTCCTCATGACTCATTCATGATGCCAAGGCCATTAGTTGTAAGTCCCCCAGCTTTGGATTGGGGTCCCACACGTTCAAGTTTGTTAAGGCCAAGTTATGTAAGTAGAATTCAGATATCTTGGCCCTGTCCTCCAGGGTGCTTTCGTCACAGAGCTCAATGAACTACCTATAGTCTTGGAAAGGCATAGTCCCTCATTGTGCTAGGGTTTTTATCTAACACTGTAGCCATTTTTCTTTGAGGTACAAGGCATATGATTTTTCTGGCATCTTGTAATGGAGTGCCTCCATGGAGAGACTTGCCATAGTTTCCAATTGGCTCTCTTTTTCTTGTACTTGCCTCCTCAGCCATGTGTTCTCAGCCTCTAGTTGAGATTTCATCACTCTTTCCCTATCTCTTATCTCACTCAACTCTCTACCCATCTCTAGCAGCTTCTCCTCCATATGGCCCACATCCTCTACACTTTTTGATTTAGCAATTTGCATCCAGCGATGTGTCCTTTCTCTCTCATTTTCAAGCTCAAAGAATAGAGGGATGACAAATTTTTGTGGTATTATCCTACCTCCCTCAATGAATCTGTAATAGGAGCTGAGATTTGGTTGTGGTCTAGGTTCCTGCAGCTCTTGGGACTCTCCCTTTACTTTATTTGAAGTATTTCTCTCCCCCTGTACTTGTGTTGCTGCTTCCTTTCCTTCCCTTTGTCCTTGCTGTCCTTCCTGCTCCTGTTTCTATGTTTCTTGTAGTTTTGATGGAGTTTCCTATTGGAGGCCTTTCCCTTTTTGAAAAGGGGTCAAAGGTTCTTTAATTTTTTTTGCTAAGGTTGACCTGGTGACAGGCCTCCTAACACAGGTGATCGGTGACCTTGGGGAAGCCTGTTTTGATGTGCCTTCTTCACCTCTCATTCCTAGAGAGACTAGATTTTCTTGTTCTCTTGGTGAGTCTTCAATGATTATAGGAGTCTTGGTAGGTGTTTGAGGTCTCCCTTGTTTTATCCTGGTGCTCCTCCTTGTTCTGAAGTATAGGGGAGGCCACCTCTGCCTCTTTCCTGTTGATTTTATAAGTGTACTTAGAGTAGTTAAGGTAGCAACTACCTCCTTCTTTGTAGGCTCGGGAGACACTCTTGGGGATTCCTCTCCTTCCTTGCTATGTATTTAAGGACTTGCTTCATCCTTTTGTGCTTATTCCCTAATGTCATCTTCTTCCTCTATTTCTTTTATCTCTGCCTCCTCTTCTTCCTCTGGTTCTTCTTCTTCTTCTCCATGCTTCTCTTCTTCAAGCTCTTCTTCCTCTTCTTCTTCTAGTTCTTCTTCCTCTTCCTCACCACTAGAAGTTGGGTCTCTTTCATACTCAATGGCTTGAATTACATCTTCTCTATTCATGTCTACAAATGTTGACCACATAATAGGGATTCTTAATTGGATTAGGGCATCTTCTAGTATGAGCTTGATTAGTCCATGATGTGCCAGCTGCTGATGCTTCCCTTCTTGTACCTTGATGCTCATGTCTATCATTGATTTCAACAAAAGGTAGGGCACACTAAGTCTTCTATGAGGAGGTAACTCTTCTCCAAATCTCAACTCATGGAGGAGTCTAAAATGCTAACCATAGACTATACTGAGCCTTCCTTCACAAGAAATATACTTGAGAATGTGATATCTTACTTCATCCTAAGGATATGGAATGCTCTCCCTTCTAATCCCATTCTTGTCCTCAATTAGTTCCTCATATTCCAAGAAAAAGTTCTTCTTGGCAAGAGTGTTGCTAACTTTATTCTCTTTTCTCCATTGTAAACCTAGAGGAAGTGTAGTGATTCTACTAATGTTTTCAGGGATAATTTTTATTGACAATCCTCTCACTACAACAGTGGCACTGACTCTAGCTTGAGGTATGAGTGCCATTGCAAATTCCCTAGCTACCTCATCATCATATCTGCTAAGTAGCTCGAAGAATCCCAACAATTGATGCCTTGTAAATATCTCTACCACAAGAGGATGTTGATGTATTCTAGTTGTTCTGGTGGGCTCCCTACTGTTGAAACCCCCTGTCATCTTCTCTCTCTGTCAATTTGATTGTATGAAATTTGGTGGCTATAGCTTGAGAGCTTTCCCAGGTGACTAAGGGGTTAGTTTTTAGGAGGATGATAACTACAATTCTCCCTTTACTCTACCCAATCCTCCACACAATTCTGTCTATCTCTATGCACACTGTAATTACTAAAAGAAATGACAATTTCTTTTCTTTATTATCTTTACAAATAAAAGCACAGAGGATATGGCACCTAACTTTCACTGCAATGCCTTGGTTGAGGATAATTCTTGAATAGTTGGGCCCTAGGGACCCCCTCGTATCATTTTTGACAATTCTCACTGTTTCCTATAGTTTTTTTGTAGGTGCTCACTGTAGGATGACCGAGACTAGCTTTCCTCACTGTTTCCTATAGTTTTCCTGTGTTTCATGTAGGTGCTCACTATAGGATGGCCTAGACTAGATTTTTCCTTTGATGGCTCCTCCAGGTGGTCCCAACACTCAAAATATTGAAATGAAGGATGTCTTTCATGAAAGTTAGGGAATATTTCTATTTATGGTCAATTTCATTGAGTGATGTGTTGGTTGGATGAGTACGTAATTTCTCCTTTTGGACCGTTGGCCCACTATTAGTTATCATGCCACCCTTTCTCGTAATAATCACCCACTCTTATACAATGTAACTCGACCACCTTTTCGATTTATTTCCTTTGATGTGGTCTTGCCACGTGTTCAGTTGACTAACACTTTAACTTTTTGTTAGCGAGCTGAGGGTGGCCAAGTTAACTGGCCACCTTCAGCTTATAAAAAAAACTTTTTTCATATTCCTACAATTTAATCATATTCGTACTTAGGAGAGAGTGTGGATGAAGTGACATACCTGTGGCTTCCTTTGCTTTGTTGATGCATGCTCGAGGGTGGATCTGTTGTGCTTCTCTTTTGCTCTTGTTTTGTTGATTTTATTTTGCTGATAGGTTGTCTTCTTGTTGTGATGTGCAGGTGTTGGCCTCTTCTATTGCTGTTGAGATTTGGAGAGGTGCCATAGTACCTGCAGGTGTGCTGCTACTCTTCTAATGCATGGGTACTGAAGGATGAGCCTGGAGACTGCTACTGTTTCAAAGTAAGCTGCTCCAGGGTTTCCAATCTTGTAGCTGCCTCTTTTTGAATTTCTTTGGTCTTTCTTTTGCTTGGAGGGTGAATATATGTTGAAGTAGGAGTGGAAGGTGTGGAAATGGAGTGGTAGGTGAGGTAGGTTACTGGTGATGTGGCCCTTTGATTTTTCTTTGTTTCCTCTCTTTTTCTTCTTGTTTTTTTTTCTTCCTATTTTTTATATATTTTTTCTTCTAAGTGAATTTCTTAATGGATATAGAGGATGACATGGTCATGAAATGGTGTTGGTTGAGATGTGGTGAAGTCAATGGCCTTGTTTTTCAACCCAAAACAAGCTTGCATCATGATTTTTCAATCGTAATTTATTTCCTGTAGATTTTTAGGACCTCCTGTAGAACTACAGGAAATCATGTAGAAGTCACATAATAGCCTGTAAATTGGATTTTTTTATGGATGGAGATGAGTATGGATGAATGAAACATGGGTGTCATGGAGGGGATGAAATGAATGAAGGAAAAATGGGGTTTTGCATGGCTTGTTTCCCTCTGAACTTGGTGTCCATTAATTACTTGAAAACCTGCAAAAACCAGAATTGTTATAAGTGGGCAGGTTTGAGGTCCCCGCCCTTATTTTTGTGTCTTTTTTTTGAAATACAACCAGGTTGTCTGGAAGGAGGTTTTCATCCTGGTTTCCTACCCTAGGTGCCTCAAAGGAGGTTTTCACCTAGGGGTATTTTATTTATTTTTAACTATTGGGCTACCTTGAGGAGGTTTTCAACCCAAAAGTGGGCCTTAGGTGCCTCATGGAGGTTTTCACCTAGTTCTCTTATTATTTTTTTTTCCTTTTTCTTTTTTTTTCAAAGATTCAACAGTGTTCAAGAATTTGGTGAGGTGGAAGCCGAGACTCCTTCAATCACCATTACTGCCTTATTGATACTACTGATGAACTCCTAGTTTGACAAAGGCTTTTTGTAGGCTTTCAATCTATATCCATTGAAAAGCAAGGGGATATCTTCTTCATCAATGGTTCTTATCTGAACAACCCCATTGTCATGCCACTTTTCTATCACATATGGGCCCAACCATCTGGTCATCAACTTGCCTTTGAAATCCTTGAACCTGGAGTCATACAACAGAGCCCAATCACCTTCTTGAAACAATTTGTCTCTGATATTTTTGTCATGAAAGACCTTTCTTTGTACTTGAGTCACCTCTATGTGCAGGAGGGCCTACACCCTGAATTCATCTAACCCATTGAGCTGGAGTAACCCTCTTGTTGTGCCCTTGTAACATTTAGATCCAATAGTGCTACCATCCTTAAAGTGTTGTACTCAAACTCAATGGAGAGCAGAGCCTTCTTCCCATAGACCAAATGGTAAGGGGTGAAGCCAATGGTTGTCTTCCAAGTTGTATTGTAGGCCCAAGTGGCCTCCACTAGTCTGTCACCCCAATCCTTCCTTCTGCTGCCCATCACCTTTGTCAGAATGATTTACAATGCTCCGTTGGTAACTTCTACTTGTCCATTGGCCTAAGGGTGGTAAGGATTGGAATTCCTATGCTTGATCTTATGATGGATTAACATATTCGCAATCATGTGTGAGGTGAATTGATTGCCCTGATCATTGATTAGCTATCTAAGGTATCCAAACCTGTAAAACACATTCTCCCTCAAGAACTCAACCACTTTCTCTTTTGTGGCTACCTTGATAGCTTTGGTTTCAACCCACTTTGTTAAGTAGTCAGTGAAAACAATGATGTACTTTTTCTGTCCCGATGGAGGATCAATAGGCCCAATGAAATCCATGCCCCAATTTTCAAATGGCTCAAAATTCACTTGAGGTTGCAAAGGCATTTCATGCCTGGGAGTAGGTTTCCCAATTATTTGGCATTAGTCACATTGGCTGGTATATCTTCTTGCATCTTGGTAGAGAGTGGGTGAATAGTAGAAAGCTTGTAGTACCTTGAAGGCTGTCCTTTTGGCTGCAAAGTGACCTCCACAAGGCCCATCATGATAGGCTAGAAGGATGTCAAAAACTTACTCCTCCCTGACACATCTTCTGAGAATTTGATCTGGGCCCAGCTTGAAGGGATTTCCCCCAATCCAAGTGAATGGGGTGCTTTTCCTTATAATTCTACTCTTTTTCTAGCTAGACAGATTTGGAGGGAACTGTGCAGCTACTAAGTAGTTGGCTATGTTAGAAAACCATAGAGAGAGAAATGAAATGGTGAATAAATTCTCATTTGTTAGCTGGTCATCAACCATTCCTTCCTCACCTACAGGCAAAGCCAATCTGGACAAAAAATATGCAACTACATTTTCTCTGCTATGCTTATCAATGACATGTATATCAAATTATTGTAAGAAAAGCAACCATCTAGTAATTAGGGCATTCACATCAGGTTTGTTCATCAAATATTTAATATCATCATGGTCAGTATGTACAAAGGTCTGGAAACCAGTAATGTAATGTCTAAATTTATTCAAGGAATGGACAATAGCTAGGAGCTCCTTTTCAGTCACAGTGTAGTTCAACTCAGCTTTGGACAGATTTTTGTTGATGAAGTAAATGTCATAAGGTAGCTTGTCATCTATCTAGCCTAGAGTTGCTCCTATAGCTTTGTTAGAGGCATCAATATGGATGTGGAAAGGAAGAGCTAGATTTGGGCCTCAGAGTATAGTTGTAGTAGTCAACTTGTCCTTTAGGGTTTCTAGGGCCTCTTGACAGCTTTCTGACCATAAAAATTTGGAGTCCTTGGCCAATAGTCCAAACAAAGGTGAGGCTACCTTGCTGAAGTATTTTATGAATCTCCTATAGTATCCAGCTAAGCCTAAGAAAATTCAAACATCCCTCTACTTTTGAGGAGTAGGGACCCTCTTTATGATAGCTATCTTATTGGGGTCTACTTGCAGTCCTTATTGGGATATTGAGTGACCTAGAACAGTTCCTGCAGTCATCAAGAACTCACACTTCTCAAGACTAAGGGATAAGTTCATTTCAATGCATTTGTTTAATACTTTTCCAAAGTGAGAGAGAGCCTCCAAGAACTCACACCCATAAGGGGTGAAATCATCCATATAAATTTCCATGGAGTAATGGACTAGCTCTACAAAGATGCTCAAGACTGCCCTCTGAAAAGTGGCAGGGGCATTGCATAACCCAAAAGGAAGGACCCTATAAGAAAAGGCACCCTAGGGATAGGTGAAGGTAGTTTTATTCTGGTCCTTTGGGTTGATATGGATTTGATTGTAACCATTGAATCCATCCAATAAAGAGAATAAATTCTTTCCTGCCAGACCATTTAATACTTGGTCAATGAAAGGTAGAGGGAAATGGTCCTTTTTTGTGGCTTTGTTTAGCTCTCTGTAATCCAGATAGATCCTCCACTCCCCATTTTTCTTTGGAACCAGAACTAGAGGAGACACCCACTCACTATCTAAGATGGGGTAAATGAACCTTGCATCCAACAACTTCTGCAGTTCTTCTTTGACTATATCCTTAAGGGCTGGGTTCATTCTCCTATGAGGTTGACACACTAGCATGAAACCTTCCTTCATGTAAATGTGGTGAGTACACATTGAAGGGTGCACTGCCTTCATTTCCTTGTAACTCCAGGAAAAGGCATCCAAATTCTTTCTTAGCATGTCACATAACTCCTCTTCCTGATCTACAAAGAGAGAGGGGTTGATTTTCAATGTTCTTTCTGTGCCAAATTCTATCATCTTGACATGAGTAGGGCTTTATTCAGCTAGGCACAAATCAATCCAAAGTTTATGTTCAGATTTCTTCACTAACTCCTCAAGAGACACAATGTTGGGGGGCTAATTTTGGAGGATTTTATCAATCAGGTCATCTTCATCAGGTTGCCCTCCTCTATAGTAGCATTTAGGGTATAGATTGGAGAAGAGTAGACTTCATCTTCTTCTTCCTCTTCTAACCATAAAGGTAAGTCATGCTCCAGAGATGGTTGAGTAGGAGGGTACAAGACCAATTGTTTGGATAAATGCCCATTTTTAATGGTCATATTCACAACCCTGCAACTTATGTAAGCATCAGTAGTGGCTAACCATGGCCTTCCAAGGATGAGAGGATAACTATTGAACTTGGTCTTAGGTTGGAGAACTAAGAAGTCAGAAGGGTATTATGAGGAATCAATGGAGACCATCACATCCTCGACAACTCCCTCATGAGATACTGTGGACTTGTCTGCAAGCTGCAAGACTGTCATGGTCTTTCTTAATGATCGTTGGAGGTTCAGTTTAAGCATAGTTTTTTTAGTCATCACATTGATGGAAGCCCCAATATTGATCAAGGTATGGGGGACAATGATGTCATCGATGTGTACATATACCACAAGAATTCCAGGATCTAAATACTTTGGGAAAATCACCCACCCCAACATTAAGTCGAACAGTTGTCCAATGACATTAATGGTAGGGGTGTATTTCTTTCGCCTCCCAGGATGTTTGAAACATTTCTCCTTGATTAACTTGTTGTAGATGGGAACATCCTTGATAGCTTGGAGAAGTGGGTTTTTAACACAAGTTTTTCGATTCACCCATAAGTTTAGTCTCTTCTAGGGTGTGCTAGAGAGGATGGATTAATCTCTTAGGAAAAGGAGGTGGATTTGCTTGAGGGACACTCTCCTCCTTTTCCTCTTCATGCTCCTCAGATGGAGATGGAGGCTAATTATCAGGAAGCACTCTTCCAAACCTGAGGTTAATTTCTTGAATTTCCACAGCGTAGGCAGGGTAAGATGCTTCTCCATTGTAGACTTGTTGTGCCTATTTGTTGTTCGTGTTCAGATTTGGTTGAACAAGCATCTAAGGTTTCTTAGGTGGAGCAGGGTGTAAGATTTGTGGTTGAGATGGAGGTGGAGGCAGTAAAGCTAGAGCTTGGTTGTATGGGGGCTTCCACCCCTAGGATGGTGCATTCCACTGAGGTTGTGGAGGAGCATATGGCTGAAATGGTTGGTTGGCAGGTTGGGAATGGTATTGAGATGCAAAATACTAGGGAGAAGGCGTGGACCATGAATGATGAGTAGGAGGGCACCAAGGGGGAATGTATGTATTCTAGTTAGGGTTGTAATATGAATAGGATGCCCCTTGCATGCCTTGTTGGTATGATCGAGGTCCTTGAGGCCTCCTTTGGTTGATATAGCAGCGTTGTTCAGTCACCTCTTCAGTGCCCTGATACATAACTTTTAGTCTAGGCAGAGAAGGGCAGTTGTCTATGGAGTGGTTCTACTCACAGTTCGAGCAGATTTCTATAAGATTTAATGGAAATTTGTTCCTATGGTGTCTTCTGGTGCATCTAGGGCAGAATACAGCTAAGGATCTCTCTTCTTCCTCCTGCTTCCTCTTGATCTGCATGGTGTCCATTTGTAGAGCAAGGGTATGCATCATTTCACTCTTAAAGTCTTCAAACATGTTCCCAATTTCACTCTTTATGGATGTGCTGGAGGAGGATGAATTGGCCAAAGCTTGACTAGCCCTACCCTTCTTTCTAGATGCCCTAGAATGATTTTTGAAAATTGTCTTGATATCATCATAGGGTAATTGATAGGTGTACCGTCTTGATAGTAGTTGGAATCTTTCCTCATAATCTTCTAAAGATCATCATGTCCCAAGGTGATTCTAAAAATTTCCTCTTTGGTATCTTTGGACCTGCAGTAGTCCCTATACTTATTGGTGAAGGCTTGTTGCATCTAAACCCAAGTGGTGATGTTGTCCCTAGTTAAACCCATGAACCAACACAAGGTTGCATCTTTGAGAGTGGTTGGGAACAATTTCAACTTCTTGTCATCAGAGGTGTAATCATAATTCTTGCATATGACAAAAAAATGAAACAAAAAGGTATCCAGGTCCTCTAAGGTCAGGCCATCGAAGTGAGGAAGGGAAGAGTGGCTTATGTTTTTCATCCTAGCATCCCCATTAGTTTCTCTGATGGGAAAAGTACCCTCAACTCTATTCTCGGCTCCTTCTTTGTCTCCAATCCCATTTTTATTTTCAGCCATGGTGTAGGTTGGTGGAATGGTCTCTTCTTCTTCCCTAATAGGCTCTTCAAAAATCTTTGGTTGCTCGCCTAATGGGTCCTCTTGCTCACAACCACCGAAGAAGAGGGAAGGTTGGCTATTTGATGCAGTGGGGGTATTTGAAAAAAATTCCCTAAGTTGTCTCTACTCCTATGAGGCATGAAAGGAGTTTGTTTTTTTCTTCTTTAGGGTTTTTTTAGAACTACTTGTAGAATGGAAAGAAATAAAAACAAAATTGCAATTACTTGTTGAATGGAACTACTTGCAGAATTGGAAAGAAAGAAAAATATTGCAACTATTTTCTAAATGGAACTATTTGCAGAATTAGAAAGAAATAGGGAAAGAAAGAAAGAATAAATCACATCTACTTAGACACCTCCCCAGCAATGATGCCAAAAAGTGATGAGCACTAGTATTGCAGTAAGAATGTTGCAACTCCTGGGGCTACCAACTTTACTTCATCAACCTGGGGTTCATACAAAATTGGAGGTGACAATGCTATATACACAGTAGATGCAATGGTCTACTCTTGTCACTTTTCAAATGGGGCAATAGACCACTAGGGTTTTTCAAACTAGCCTTCTATTGACTAGAAGGAATCTGACTACCAAATGGAAAAGGGAAAATTATCCTTAATGAAAGAAAATGAATGCTGCCTACTCTAAGGAATGAAACTCTTAATTGGAAGATGTTATAAAGTGACATGAAATCATCTAGCTACACATTCACACATTTTTCTTTCAAAAGAAACCTATCTTAACCTTGTTTATAACATGTGAGGATCTAGACTAACTGAGCATGGAATCTAATCTAAGAAGTATTATGACTGCTGCATGCATGTGCTAATTTAGAAATTTCAGAAAAACCCATTTTTGATGTTTAGTTTTATGAATGAAAATGATAATTTTCACTTGTTCTTTGGCCGGGGAGATAGGTATGGAGGGAAATGTATGGACTAGTCTCAAGGGTATGAAAGTCAAGTGGAGGCCTAATGTAATCTTAGATGACAATTTTTGTTAAATTCGAGCTTAAAATAGGCTGCTACAGGGTTTCCTGTAATACTACAGGATGTCCTAGTTCTACTACAGGATGCCCTATTTTACTACAGGAAACATGCCAAAAGCTTAGAAGATGGTAGGAAAGGTAGAATGAAGTGTGGGAAAGGTGTTTGATGGGGAAATAAGGCACGGGGGAGGTGAACACTACCCAAAGCTCAGTAAGATGCTTCAAGATGGTTGGATTTTCTCAATGGAAATGACAACTTTGCTTACAAAACAAGATTTTGGATTTAGGGTTTAGTTGACCTTGGCAGCATGGGTGGATAGGGCTTGGGTGAGGCGAATGAGATGAGGTCTCACTACAAATTAGAAGCTCTTGCAACAACATACACTCTTGTCTTCATTTATGCACAAACTTATCTATATATGAAAAAGATTTATTGAATGGAGGAAAACAGAGTTATTATTAACTAATGGCTAAGTTCATGAATGGAAGTGCTTTTAAACCATAGCAAAACTCAAGAGATCAAAATGACAATTGCAAATAATTCTAAGAAACTCAAAGACAATGATATATTTCACCAAGAAACCCTAGATTATGCAGTAATCAAACAAGAAATTTGTTTTTGGGCTGTGTGAATGGAACCCTCAAGTCATGATCCCGTAAGGGAGATGAGGTGAAAGCCATTATCACAAGCTTTTCTGGAGTGTTTATTGTTACTAAGATACCACTGATCTAACTGTCCACAAATGGAATCAAACTAATTAATCATCCAAACACTTGCAGATTAACAAAACCAAAATCACTTTAGGAGCTAACTATGAATGTAATCTAAGGATACATGTACAAAAATAGGAACCTATGCTACTAGGGTTGGGCCCTAACCCAAGAGCTTCATCCCTTTGAGTCAACTCAGTGCTGGATCAAGGGAATTCTTCTCATTTTCATTAAAATATAAAAAATACATAAGAGTCATCAGTCACAATGTCTTAGCTCGAAAATGCCTCTTGGCTACAAAAAAAAAGTTGAATCCTAATGAGGCTGTAGGCCTTCTTATTTATACAATTGAAGCTACCAACAAATTCCTTAAACTTAGGGAGGATTGGCTCCCAAATCGAGATCAAATGACCTTAACTATCACTGTCTTGGCTACCAATGAACTTAATAGCTCAGTTGTTGATGAGATCTAGTGGAGGAATATTCAAGTGAGTGAGGAGTTAAGGAGGGAGATCCAATCTCCTAAAATCCCTCTTGCTTGTATACTTCGATTTCCTGCACTTTAATTAGCCAAAATGTGCTCCAAAACCTACAATTAATGCACATTAGACCACGAGACATGAAATCTCATCTTTACCCTTCTCACTAAGCAAAATATAACAAAACATGTAAAAAAATGTGAGAAAGTTGATTTTAATAAGCTGGAGAGTGGCATTAAGGTCCATATAATTTATCCATTGATGAGCCTCATTAACGAGGAAGGTTGATGTGAGCCAAAATTTTCATCCTAGAACATTGCGAGTGAGCAAGCTAAGGAGGGAGTCGGGTTGTAGTGATGGGATGCCATGGCAAGTTGAAAGGAGCCCAACATTAACACCATTGGCCAGAAGGGTGTCCCACTGGCAAGGTGGCTCGAAATTCTAGCTTAGAAGAATAGAAGGGAGGCGCTCTAGGAAGCACTAAGGGCACAAGGCGGGATGAAATAAGGAGGGTACATCACCGAGATCGCACCATTGTCGCGGTGCTATTGGTCAGGGACTGGCCCATCTGTTTAGTCAGCCTGACAAGCTCACCCTGACAGGTTAAAGTGGGGAGACGATCAAAAGTATCAGGAGGAAGCTTGATGGGATGGTGTAAGTCATACCATGCAAGCAATACACACATCCCTGGTTGGTGGAGTAGGGGTGCTGCCAACTAGGTCAGCTCAATGACATGACCCCAAAAAAATAAATAGGAGCCAAAAACGAGGCTCTGGGGTAAAGGAATTGGGATGAAGTGGCATAAGCTACAGTGGAAGTCAAGAGTTGTCACACCAAATCAATGGGAGAAGGGACCATACGATCCCACCATCCACGCAAACCCATTAAGAGAGCCCTAGCGGTTGGTAAAGAGCATTCTCTAGAATGTGTCGGGAAGGACGTGATGGAATGACATAGGGCGGTTGCGCTGGCCATACATGCAAGCCTGACGATGTTTTAATTAGTGGGAGGTGGGCCCATAACTAGGTTAGTCTGACACTGTTAGTCTAGGGAGATAAAGTTGTGCCATAAGAGGAATCAGGTTACTATGACTGAGATGACATGGGTTCGTAGCGGCATTACTTGGCAGTTATACTGTGGACCAATGAGGAGACAGACAAGAGGGGCCCACTCTCCATGTAAGCCTGGTACATGGAACCCAACATGCACCAAACATGCAATTTTGGCAACGTTGGGAGATGGTAAGTGGGATGATGTGTCCAATGAAACCCACCCAGAAGTCATTTGGCTAATGCATGGAGTGGAGTTTCATTGGGTTTTTTACGAGCATAGCGAATATATATATATATATATATATATATATAGATATATATATACCCCATTCCTCTATTGGTAACCTGATGGGTTGGGTATGTTATAATACATGTGTGTGGTTTGTTGTGTTTGAGTTGTTGGTGTGGTTATTGGGCCAACTCATAGCAAAACAATGCTACTATTGCAACATTTCCTAGATACAAGGGATCTTGTCTAAGGCTTCTCTTGACTAAGATGATACTTTTTGTTGATAAAGAAGTTGTATTAGGCAATAAAGAGTCTTTGTTGTAACCCATTTTGTAAACCTGTAGGTTTCCTATAATGTTTTTGGAGGTGCAAACAATTTTCTTTTTCTTCTTAGCTTGATCTTGAAATGGTGCATAGGGCCAATTAGGGCATTAAGGAGTATAGAGTGGTACTAGATATCATGTTGGTGATGCATGGTGAAGGTATGTGATAATGCAAGGTGGTGATGTGGTTGGAAATGTAGAGTGATATAGGATGATGGAGTTGATGTAACCTATTTTGTGGCATTCTCTCCATTTCCAACTAAATGTAGGGATGAAATGTATACAAAGATGGAGGTAAATGTGATGTTGATAAGGAAGAGAAGTAGAGGGTTCCAATAGCCTTTATCAAAAGATAGGCTTGTTAAGGTAGTGAGGTATGCTTTTGGGTTCTCCCACTAAAGTTGAGAAATTCTAATATTTTTTTTTCTTTGATCACTAAAGCTCTTTTTTATTGTGCAAGTGTTGGCTTGAATGAAGATATCCACACACACATAGTAAAACAAGACATGATTTTTCTTTCCTTTTTTTTTTTTCATTTTCTTTTTTTCTCAAATAGTGGTGCCATTTATAGTTTTCACTGTAACCATCTTTCTCTGGTAAGTATAAAAAGGTTTTCTTGATAGAGGTTTTCTTTTTCTTTTATTTTTTTTCTCTTTTTATAAAGTTAAAGCTTCCTATAAGGAGATTTTTAACTATAAGTCTATCCCATATGCCCCATTAGGGTTTTCATCTAATAGAATTATTATTATTTTTTTATTCTTTAGGATTTATATGGATTGAAAGAATTCCTATAGTGACATCCAAAACTTGCTTCTTTACCATTTTTGCAAATACTTCCTTTGTTAAGGTCTCCTTGTAAATTTTAAGCTTGAAACCATTCAGAAATAATGGAATTTACTCCTCATTGATGGTCTTGACTTTTATAGATTCATTTTCATAACATTTTTCAACTATGTATGGTCCAAGCCATATTTTCATGAGTTTCCCTTCAAAATTCTTCAGTTTAGAGTCATATAGTAGTGCCCAATATCCTTACTTGAAAATTCTTAGTTTGATGCACTTGGCATGCCAAAATTTTCTTTGTAGTTGGAAGAGAGGATGCATTCTTTTCTCATTTAATGCATTAAGAAGTTCTCTTCTTTCCTTCTATGCATCTAACAAATCCATGTCTATCTTGGAAGCGTTCCTCAAGGTAGAAAAATCAAATTCAATGGCTAACATGGCCTTCTTACTATATAACAACTCATATGGAGTAAACCATGTGGTGGTCTTCCATGTGGTATTAAATGCTCATGCTTCTATTGTAAATCTATTGGCCCAATATATCTTGCTCAAGCTGACTTCCTCCATGAGAATGTTCTCTAGCTCCATATTGGTAACCTCAACTTGTCCATTGGCTTGTGGGTGGTAAGGAGTCAACTTCGTGTGGTGAACATGGTGTTGCTTCATGATTTACTAAATGAGGTTCGAAGTGAATTGAGTTCCTTGGTCAATAAATATCTCTCTTATAAATCCAATTTTTCAGAAGATTTTCTGTCTTAAAAACTCAACCACTTTTTTTCATGTAATTGCTTTAACTGCCTTAACTTCAACCCATTTGGTTAAGTGATCAGTGCATACCAATATACAACTTTTTTGACTTGAAGGAGGGTCTATAGCACCTACAAAGTCCATACCCCACCTATCAAAAGGTTCTAATGACATTTGTGGTTGAAGCTCCACCACATTTTGTCTAATGGATTTCCCCATCCTTTGACATTCATCATAGTGAGAAGTATATTTAAGGGCATCATTATGTAGGGTAGGCCAAAAGTAGTCAGTCTGTAAGATTTTGTAACATGTTAATTTTATGACATAATGTGATGAAATTCATGGAGGGTATCATGCACTTCAACATCCCTCATACACCTTCTCAAGATCTTATCTAATCCAAGTTTGAACAAACATCCTACAATCCATGTGTATGGTGCAAATTCTTTGACATGTTTGCATATTTCCCAGTAGGAAAAATGTGAAGGAAACTTCCCTATTGTTGTGTAGTTTGCAATGTCAGCAAAATAGGGGGTATGCATTGAGATGGTAAAGAGGTATTCATCTAAAAATTGATCATCTATCATGGCTTCATGTACATGATTTATTAGGCTTGACAAACAATCTACCACAACATTTTGGTTTCGTGGTTTGTCAACTATAGTGAAATCAATTTGCTATAATAATATAATCCATCTAATAAGCTTGACATTAAAATTAGGTTATTCATGTTATATTTAATGGAAACATGATCTATATGAAAAAATACTTGGTAATCAATGACATAATGCCTAAACTTGTTAAGAGCATAAACTACTACAAGAAATTTGTTTGCAGTTACTGTACAATTCAATTTTGATTTGGTGAAATTCTTACTGGCGAAGTAAATAACATATTGCATCTTATTCTCTTGTTTTCCCAGCACTACTCCTACTACTCTATTCGAGGCATGAATATGAATATGGAAAGGAAGATTCCAATTAGGGCCTTGTAGGACAGGTGTTGATGCGAGTTTTCATTTTATGCACTCAAAAGATTTTTGGAATTGTGGGGTCCAAAAAAATGATTTATCCTTGGTTAATAGGGAAAATAAAGGAGAGGCTAGTGTGTTGAAATGTTTGATCATGTTTGAAAAAATTATTAAAATATGGGGCATGTTTTGCCAACATGGTGAGATTGCATTATATTTTTCAACACATATCTATGCCAAGTTTGTGTTACACATGCATCTAGACCATACTAGAACACCATCACATTTTTGTGGTCAAGGTAGGGATCTGAATTATGATTGTCGTAGGCTCTTAGAGACCATGATCTATACCACTTTATACTATATTGATACCATTCCTATGTTGGAGTACTTTTTTTCCCTAGGAATTAGTCAACTTATCACAACTTAGAGTTGAGGAAAGCTATGCTATGGTAGATACCATGTGCACTTCATTGGGAAGTACCTTAGTTGCTTTAGTTGGTGCAATATCCAAACCACTACCTCTTTCCACAAAATATAATTTAGATTTTATGATCAATATTTTACTTGAGTTGTTAGCCCTCAATTAATTATTGTAGTATTATATTGATGCTTGGGATGCATATTTATAGTGGTACAAGAGATGCAGACCAACTTCTATAGGTGAAGTACAATTTTGGACAAATTTTTATGCTTAAATTATCATTATTAGTCATCAATTGATCATATTTAAACACATGTAGAATCAATGCATTAAGTAATATTCTTTTGTCTTTATGACATGTAGATATCATTATTGTTGGATGAACTTTAGTCCCATGAACAATTGACCTTTGGTCCATACATGGCAGATCAACTTTCCTATATACATAATAAAAACCACAGGTTGAAAATGTTAAGTAGTCAAGGTTCTGAAGAGTAGTTCCTATACCAAAACCAAACCTTTCAATATCAAGGTTTTAATGCATTGTTCCCATACTGCCTAATCCTCTAGTATTGAAAGGTTCCAACTATAGAGTGCTAATATATCGACACAAAGGAAAAAAACACATAACACACAAACCCTTTGAAATTTGGATGTCTGGTGTCTATTGTAGTCGAATAATGAGGAATTTTGATGTGAAAAAGGCCATCAATTGACATCCATCTACTAGGACTTTTATTAAGGTGCATTTCCATTTTTTTTTGACATTTTGGTGTTCCAAGGTCATTAGTTAACGAGTATGGTTAACTGAGATTTTTTCATTAAATAATAGATTGTCACACCAGAGCCTAACCACATAGGGCATTGTCATTGAAATATTCTAATACATTGACTACCCAGTATTCGAATGTGTTGAATCTCCATTAGTGTTAAGTACTGAATATTTTTCCTTTAGGTGAAGTCTTTAACACCAAGATGGAAAATAAAGTGCATTTTATTAAAAATTTGGTGGCTTGGTATTTGAGTAAGCACTTGTTTATAATGCTTGGTCATTGGTGGTGATTTATTATAGCATTTGGGGCCTTAAGGTTTAAGTCCCCAATGATATCATGTATATATTATTTAGAAAACTTGATAGTTTGGAACTAGAGTTTAGACACTCGATCAATAGTTCATTACAAATAGGGAGACTTGATAGGAAAGAACGAAAAAAATATCAAAGGAGTGAGTTATATATTGATCCAATCCATTGAAAATTTGGTATTAGAGAAACAATGCTCTTTGTGAATGTGAGAGATGGCACCAAAACGAAGAGGAGAAGGAATATGTTGAGGGTACTTGTAGAAAATGCATTGTTGCTAGATGAGATGAGGCACATCCAAATGAGGTTGGAGGCCATTGAGACTACTCAAAAGAGAGGAGTTGACACAAAATATGTCAATGAAGAAGAATAAGAAACTTATGATGAAGAAGTAGATGAGGGAACAACAAATGGGAGAATGCTGAGAATGATTTCTAGAGTAAATGCTAGAACAAAAATGAAGGTACCCATGTATGACGTAATGTGAATGTTGAGGAGATGATGGACTAGATTAATGCTATCGACGAATACTTTCGTTAATAATATGTGTATGAAAAAAATATAAATAAATATGTAGAAACCAAGCTAAGAAGTAATGTAGCTCTATGGTGGGACGAAGTATAAGTAGACAAAAAGAGAAAAGAAAATTCTAAGATCAAGATTTGGGAAAAGTGGTTGCTAAATTTAAAGACAAGTTTGTACCTAAAGACTACTAGTTTAATGAAAAACCTTAGACAAAAATATATGTTAATAAAGGAGTATATTGAGGAATTTTATAAAATAAATATTAGAGCTGGTCATATAGAAGAAAATGTTGAAAAGGTTACTAGGTATGTCAATGGGTTGAGGTATGAAATTCATGATGAGATCAACATATTGTCCCCAATAACGGTGAAAGATGCATATCAAAATTATTTAAAAGCATAAGAGAAGATAGCTAGAAATCATAGCGAGAAGAACATATCAAGGATTCATGTAATAAGAAAAGGACAAAATAACAACAGAGGGAAATTCAAATCCGAGAGAGGAAGGAGAAAGTTCAAGTCACTCAAGTCAGTCACTAAGAGGAGGTGAGTCTAGAGAAATAAGGCATTTTTCAAGAGGCAGAGGGAGTGGTAGAGACTATCAAGTCAAATGGTATAAATGTGGTAAGTTGGGACATATGTCATGGGACTATCCAAAGAATAAACTCTCAAATCAAATAGGTGCACATATAAAAAAAGCAAAGGAAGGACGTGTGAATTCACCTATAATAAAAGGGACTCCATAAGTAGGAGGTTCATTCTTGATGAATAGAGTTTTGATTAAGCCCAAAAAGGAAGCTAAGGAGCTATCCCAAAGAAAGATTTTATTCAGGATTAGATACAAATCAAGAGGTAAGTGTTGTAAGGTTGTAATTGATAATGGTAGTAAATATAATTTGGTTTCCACTTAAAGGGTAGAGAAACTAGGGTTGAAGAGATTAATACATCTTACACCCTGTTAGTGCTTGAAATTTCACCTAGGCTGAGATAGACAAATCTCAAGGCTACATCAAACCATTACACCTCGTAGCTAGCCCTACGAGGAAGGAGAAGGCTCTCTCCGGTCAGACTCAAGGTATTTTTTCAATGGGGTGAGCAGACCAATTAGGATCAAAGATATTAGGCTAGTAAACTGATGAGGAGGGTTGATTTAAAGTTTTTGGGGTTTTTGGTGGCAATTGGAGGGAGTGCAATTCCGGGTGTGGGGATTGAGCTCAGTTTTTGCAGGTGGGTCTTTGGGGCAAGGAAGGAGTTTGTGCTGATGCCTTAAGCTGAGATGAATGATCAAGGAAGAAAGAGAGGGAGCTAAAGAGGGCAAACAATGACTTTGAATCCTCTTTAGACAGTGGAAAACATAAATATTAAACAAAATTGAAAGCTGAGCATGGCATGCATGAATTCAAACTTTATCACTTCTTTTGTTTAATTAGCAGCAATAGAATAAGAGATGGAACACATAAACACACTTACAATGACAAGTAGGAAACACACCATCAACACAATAATCCACAAGAATCCACAATGATGTCTGCAAAACCCTGGCCTTCCTTTTCCTCAAATTGCAGAGATACAAGTAAAATATACAATAGAGCTTCTCCCTCAAGAGTCCAACCATGAAAATGAGCAAGAGAAGGCATAATATAGATCATCTAACTCCTTTCCCCACCTCTAGGGGTCGAGCTCAGCTTCCTAGGAGCAGTTTGAACTAATTCTAAACTGAGCACTAGATAATAGGCAGTCAAAACAACTTGCCTCTAAAACTTAGGTAACCCATCCATGCATTTAATATTCACTATTTACATCAAGGAAACTTCTAGAAGTGTTAAAGGAGAGTAAATGTATCCATGTGCCATGAAAATTATCCAAAAATCCATCATTTACAAGCATTAAGAGTCAACCATAGTAAAAACTGAGTTTTGCAGGCCGAAATGGTCAAACTGGCAAAATTTCCCTGAGTGGTCGCGCCCCTCCCTTGGAGTGGTCGCGCACATTGGCAGCTGTGTTTGAAGGCCTTCCTGGTGTCCAAATCAGGTGCAAGATAGCTTGTTGGAAAGGTCTATGAGTCTAATTTCCAACCCCACTGGAATTTCTGAATTTGGAGTTGATTGGCCCCATCAAAAGTCATTTCTCCCAAGGCAGCTTTCTGCAACTCAAAAAAGGGGCAGAAAGTCAAAATTTGTATGTATTTTGAGCTTTTGGAAGCCCAAATCTCCATAAAATTTGAAGTCCATCCATAGGCAAGTGTATTTTTGCATGACAATTCCAAAAATGTAGAGTTTTCCCCGTTCTGAGCTGTCCCCACGAGTGGTCGCGCGCGGGGTGAGACCACTCCAACGGCCAAAACCTGTAAAATTGTCAAAAATGCCCAAAATGCCTCAAAACTCTCAAAATTTCTTGGGTTTGCTGCTAGGAGGAGGCTAATGAGTATCATGGTGAGTGAGAGAGGCCTCAGCCAAAATACGGAGCGGGTTGGTCTTCTTCCTCCTCTTGCGGGCCTCGGACAACTTCCTTTGGAGTATCTTCATGTTCACCTTGCAAACATGCATTCTCGCCCAATAATGATTTTTCATGTTCCGTAGTAGCCTTTTGTCCTGGTTGGCCTTCTCCAACAGCCTCTCCAAGCGAGCATTCTCCTGAATGAGTAAAGACTCCCGGTCAGCAGGCAATGGGTCACCGGGCCTCCTACGGTTCAAAGTTCAATCACTGCGGATCCTCCATAGCTCATCAAGTTCTTTCTCCGCCTCTAATTGTCTGTTGCGCTGCTCCAGATAAGTGATGGTCCATTGAGCCATTTCGAGCTTCTGCTGCAACACGAGGTTCTCCTCCTCTCTCTGTCTGATGATCTCATGCAAATCTGAAGTGAGGGAGCGAGCATCAAGGTCAATGAAATCATGATGTGTATCGCCAGCTCTCTCATCCTCAATCATGGGCTGCTTGCCCTCCCGTACTACCTCTTCTGATGAAGAATGCGAGGCCCCTTCCACCTTATGTGGAGATAACACTCGCTGGCCTGCTGCAAATAAGGTCCTATGACCCCTCTGATATGTAAGCTGCGGTGGGGAAGCAACATGTCTCGGAACAATAATCTCGGGCTGGTGTGATGGACCTCCCGCCTCATGAATGGCCTCTGGATCTGGTTGTGGCTGTGGTGGCACTGTAAAGAACTCATGAGAAATGAAGTCTGCCCATGGAATGCCCTGCTGACTCAACTGATGGGAAACAATGAGCTGGATGAGACCATGATGGCACAAACTCCTATACTGCTGAGCTGGGGACTGCCTCTGAAACACAGACACCATCCTCTGAATATCCTGGAAGAAGTAAACCGGGATGTTCATCATCCTCACTCGGGTAAAGTGCATCAACAGGCGAATGTGACAAGCAAAGACTCGTGAAAACCTTCCCTCACATGTGAAGTAATGCATGATAAGCCGCATGATCGGAGCATACTCCTCTCGGAGGAATCTGAAAGGAAAGTTCCCTGACAAGTGATGTACGAATGCTGGCCTGACATATGGCTCAAAATAAACAAAATCCAGCCATTTGGGCTTTGGCCACACCTCACCCACATTGGGTATCCCGGTAGCCTCTGAAATCATCTCAGGAGAAAACACAAAATTCACCCCTGCAAGAGTAACCTGCCCATCATGAAGGCGCAAAACAAATAGCCAAGCCAACTCCCTGTGGTGCTGAATCTGGGCAAGCCTCTCGCAAAACTGGAAACATGACATGTACTAGAAACAAGTCACTGCCAATGGGCAAGCCTGTAATTCTGCTAAAGATGTGGGCTCTTCTCTCCTATGATGACCACCTTTGCCACCCCTATGAGGCCTCTCCTGTGCCTCAACCTCCGTAGAAGAAGACCGGTCATCACCTTGCTCATTAGTTTCAGTGGTTGACATGGTGTTATTGAGCAAGGTGGAGAAAATAGACAAAGTTGACTGCTGCCCTGCCTGCAAAATGCTGAGAAGTATGCTGTTTTCAAGGGGAAAAAATCATGAGGGAAATGTTAGGGGAGGGACTTTTTCATAAGGAATGGGAAAATATATAAAAACAGGGATCTTTTAAGGAATAATTCACAAAATGTCAAACATGTTATCTCATCTCTCATCATCGGGAAATCATTTGCAAAGAAATATCTTTATTAGGGAAGACATGTAATAAGGTCACCAAGGGAAAGGACAATACATTTTTCAACAGGGTGTAAGGGGTAGCATGTAATACAGGAGATGGGGCAGCACTGATTACTAGCATCAACAGATAGCTCTTAGATTTTGTCCTTTGACTGTACATTATTAGGCATACTCTGTTTTTCCAAGGGATTGATGTACTTTTGATGCTAAGGGGAAATAAGGAATTAATTTACATTTGTCATAAGGGGAGGAGGGCTTTACTTAACAAATTCAAAAGAGAAAGGAGATGCATTGCATCAAGGAGAATAGAAGGAAAAAAGATACATAGGTTTGGGTCTGAAAACACAACAATCTTCCTTTACAAACAATATTTCAAGGCAACCTGTCCTTTAACAAATAGGTACAGCTGTATTTACTTTGTTTTTGTTATGAATAACAGCCTCCTTTTCACTGTTTTTATGAGGACTATACATAGCAATAAGTTTCTTTTGTCTTTGCAATAACTTGGCTACACATAGTAATCTTTTTCTCTGTTTTTTGTCTTTTTGTTTTATTATTGCAATTACTCTTTCATTTTCACATCACTATTTGATCTTTGCTGTGGTTTTACATATTTTTATAATGATATTGCTGTGGGGAATGAATTAGGGTTTTGGGACAGATTTGTATAGAGGGTTTAGGGTTTAGGGATGCATATGAGAGGGATTAGGGTTTTAGGTGTAGGGAATGGGGAATTGAGATTCATTCTTTGCCAATGAGATGAGATTGAGACACATGACGACAAGTGTAAATCTAATAGGAGTAATGGAGGGAATAAAAAGGAATTAAAAAACCTTGAAATCAAACATAACCCTAGCAAAATTGCCTACAAGAACAAGCAATCACTTAACCTATTTCTCTTCATAATTTTGATGATAAAAATGCACAAACACAAGCTCATCATCCTTATTTTCAACATTCAAAACATTTGAGAGGCCTACCTCGAGCAATTTACAAGTTACAAGGCAATTTGAGTGAGTTTGGGCCGGTTCTGCAAGTTAGAGCTCGAGTGGTCGCACGCAGGGTTGGAGTGGTCGCGCGCAGCTCGAGTGGTCGCGCCAATGTAAAATTTGCACTGCGGAGGAGGGCTCGAGTGGTCGCGCACCGCCCAGGTGGTCGCGCACCCTGCCCGAGTGGTCGCGCACCAGAGAAACTCTCCAATTTCACTGCAATTCGACCTCCTTCACTATTTTCGCCCTCTTGCTCCTCTTTGTTAGCTCATAGAGGCATAATGAAATGTTTAGAGGGAAATTTAGCTCTTGTAGGTTGAATTTGAAAAAATTAAATCACAAAACCCACTCTCTAATGTTCTATTTTGGCATTCACTTTAACACTGTTTCTTGAGTTGTTTTGTCCTGAATTTAGCTTTTGAGGCACTTTAACTCCGTTCTTTTTGCAGGTTGACCATCTGATGGACTCTGGCGAGGAGACCAAGGTTATTGCCGGCATTTTGAAAACTTTTGAAATTTTCCTTATTTTTTGCAAATATTACATGACCTTGGGTTTAAAAACAGGGTTTTTAAATCCAAGGTATAAATGATCTGTACCTGATGAAAAATATCAATGGAACATATGTACAAACCTCCTTCTGGCTTGCTGGGCACTCATGGACCTTTGACTCGTGACCTTGCAGTGATTTTTGACCAAAACCCTAGACCTAAGACTTGGGACCTCAAGACAAAAATAAAAACAAGTATGACCCAACCTCATTTATGATATGACCTGATCCAGCAAAGCCAAGAAGGGAACAAGGACCAGCTCCTCCATCAGTTTTATGGCATGCCTAACGGGATGCAAAACTGACACTGATGAGACACCTACCTATGCATATGCAAAGAGCTTTTGATCACCGATGGAGGGCTCAAGACCGACACTAACATTGGCTCCAATGGGGATGGTAGCTCCTTGGAGGTGCCAAGAACCTTAGACCTCTGGGAGAGCAGACCAGTGCTTTATTCATTGGGCAATGGAGTCAACTTGTACAGACATGACCATACTTGAAATGACTTTATTTGACTTGGACTACAAACTGAAATTTTCAAAGGATTTTGACTCAAACAAACTAATTTTTGCAGAAAATAACAACCCGAAAACTTCACACCAACCAATCCTCATCCTTAGAATTATAGCCTTCACCGCGGGCCCCAAACTAAGGATGAGAGATCAGTTCACACTTGCTGTAATGAAAGGAAAACGGTAATTACAATGAGGATGATTAGAGCAGCATTGCTCAAGCATGATATCTTTTCAGAAGCCGGCCATTCACCGACCCACCGGGACATTCATCACCATTCAACTCTTTAAGAATGAAAGCATTAGGACCACGATATGCAGCAATCTTATAAGGACCTTTCCACAAATTATCAAATTTACCGTGCTTACCTTTGTCCTCATTTCGGGCATCCCACCTCAAAACAACATCCTCCAGCTGAAAGTTTTCCGACTTTGCCTTCTTGTCATAGATTTTCTTGATACGCTCTTGCAACCTTAAAGAATTTTGGAGGACCTCTTCCCTCGTTTGCTGTAAGTGAACCATTTGATTGATTCGCCTTTGCATTGGATCCGGATCTTCTCCCGCTTCTTGAAGCAATTTCGCGACCGATACACTAAGTGATGTTGGAAACACTGCATCAATTCCATAAACAATCTCAAATGGCGACATGCCAATGGACTTCTTTTGACTCACCCGATCAGCCCATAATGCATTTACCAACTTCTTGTGCCAACTTTTCTTGTTAATTTCCAGCATCTTCTTGATAATGTTGACTAGTGACTTGTTTGATGATTCGGCCAGCCCATTGCCTTGCGGATGATAAGCGGTGGAGTGCCCCAAGCTGATGTTATACTTATAGCAAAAATCAACCATCTTATTGGACTTAAAAGCTGCTGCATTATCTGTGATTAATTTGAATGGACAGCCAAAACGTGACAAGATATTATTTTCAAGAAAAGAGATGATTACCGAATCTGTGGCCTGCCGAGTGGGAATTGCCTCTATCCACTTTGTGAAGTAATCAGTGGCAGTTAAGATCCATCGATGCTGCCCGGATGATGCTGGGTGGATTTCGCCAATGAAGTCTAGGCCCCACTCCTGAAATGGTGCACTGATTTCCACCGGTTTGAGAGGCAATGGTTGCAACCTTTGCTTCCCTTGGAATATTTGGCATTCATGGCAGCTTTTCACTGCTTTGTATACATCAGAAAATAGGGAAGGCCAATAGAAACCAGCTCGCAAGATTTTATTGACTGTAGTTTTCCAAAACAAATGACCTCCACAGTCGCCTTTATGGAAATCCTCTACTGTTGCCTTTGCTTCCTCTTCAACCAAACAATTTAGCAAGATGCCCCCAGGATCTTTCCAATACAGTGCTGATTTCATAATGCAAAACTTAGCAGCCTTTAGCTTTAATGTTCTTGCTTTGTTTCTTGACATTCCCGGAGGTGCGAATACATTTTGCAGCACATAAACTATATCAGCATACCAAGGAGAAGTAATAAAAATATCCGATACCTGAACCGCTGAATTTTCTTCATCACCATCAGATAAGGCAGCAATCAAGTTGATATCAAGGGCATGAAGATTTGTTTCAGCCATCAATTTAGCGAGACCTTGTCCTTTAATCAGCTTGGTGGGCTTGATTTCAACATCATATTCCAAAAGAGCAGCAATCCACTTACCCCTCCTACCTTCCGGCTCCGTTTGTACCAAGACATCTTTTACGGCTGCACTAGGGACATATGCTAATACATGAGAGTTAAGAATATATACCCGGAAATCTTTCAAAGCCTTAATCAGTGCCAACGCTTGTTTCTCAATGATGTTATAATTTAGCGCCCCATCTCTTATGATTCGGCTGAAAAATGCAATTGGCCTCTCAACTCCTTCTCTCTTTTGCATTAATACGGCTGCCAATGTATGCTCAGAAGCAAAAGAAAACAAAATGAAATCCTGAGTATAATCGGGGCTGATCAAGGTTGGGGCTGAAGACAAGATTACCTTGATTAAATTGAAAGATTTGACCGCCTCCTCGGTCCATTTGATCTCGCTGTCCTTCCGAAGCATATTGGTTATCTCTCTAAGGTGCTCTGCAAGGTTAGGAATGAAGCGGCGCAGAAAATTTAATTTGCCATTAAAAGATTGTATTTCCTTCTTGTTTCGGGGCTGCTCTAGTTGCTGAATTGCTTCCACCCGTGCAGGATCAATTCGAATACCATCTTTGGAAATGATATGTCCCAGCAACTTGCCTTCACCCATGGAAAAAAGACTCTTTTTGGATTTAAAGAAATGCCATATTTTCTGCATTTTTGGAAAACTTTCGTCAAATGAAATAAATGCTCTTCATCTGATTTGGAAAATACGGTTAAGTCATCAAGATAAACAACTAAGAATATATCCTTTTCATTGGCAAAGGCCATATCCATAGCTCGCTGAAATGTGGCACCCGCGTTCTTCAACCCAAATGGCATTTTGGCATAATGAAATGTTCCCCAAGGCGTAGTGAAGGCTGTCTTATCACGGTCATCTTCATGCACTAAAATCTGATTGTAGCCGGAGTATCCATCTAGCAATGACATCCTTGAGGCACCCACTACCCGCTGCAATATGTGGTCCATTTTGGGCAGCGGATAGTTGTCCTTGAGAGATACTTTGTTCAAATTTCTGAAGTCTATGCACAAGCGTATTTCACCGGTCTTCTTTCTCACAGGCACTAGATTGGAGATCCAATCAGAAAAGCGAATAGGAACTATAATTCCGGACTTGTAGAGCCTATTGACTTCCTTCTCAATCAAAGGCAACAACTTGGGATTGATCCTCCGCAACTTTTGTCGAAAAGGCTTTTGATTTGGCTTTATGGGGATAGTATGTTGAATAATGCTTGTATCATAGGTCCTTAAATCTGAATAATCCCAAGCAAACACATCAGAAAATGATGACAATAATCTAATGTATTGATTCTTTACCTTGAGCGGCAATGCTTTTGATAATTTCACCATCTTTGGATTCTCGGCTGTCCCAAGATTCACATCTTCCACACCTTCTTCTGTTGGCATCAAAGTTGGCTTGCGAGCCACATCATCTTGATCAAAAAGTTCTTCTAAAGGAATCATCCCTTTAGGAATATAGTTATCTTTCAACTGCAAAACATCCATTTGATTCACTCCTTCAGGCTCCAGATCTATTGAGATTTCTTCGAATTTACCTTCTCCATGCAAGAAGTCTTTAATTTCTTCGTCATCTTGGAAGACTTTCCAACACCTTTGATTATCCGGGATTGTAGGGCGATGCTTCACATAGATTTCGAACTTGTTGCTTGAATTCATTGGTATTTTCAAATTACTTGCTGCCTTGGCCAATGCATCCGCAACACCATTTTGAATCCGGGGCACACATGTCAAAGTATGTTCAGAAAATCTTTTCAGGATATCTAAAACAACATTTCTATAAGCTCTCATACGTGGGTGTTTGGCCTGAAATTCACCTTTGACTTGTTTGATAACTAGTTCGGAGTCGCCATATACTGCTATTTTCTTTGCCTTTAACTTCAGAAGGATTTTCAAACCAGCAATAAGAGCTTCATATTCTGCCTCATTATTTGAGCAATCAAATGCTAATTTATAAGAACATACTCGTACCTTGCTTGGAACTCGATCTTGGGCTGAGAATGGACTTCGAATCCACACACCAATACCAGCACCATCGCTGCCCACTGCACCATCAAAATCCATAGTCCAAAGACCCTCTTCATCATCTTCTAGGTGCTGAAAATCTGATGTTGTTGCAGTCATGATTTGCTGCCCATTTGTTTCAGCGATTGACCTTATGACAACAGTCCTTTCTTCACTTTCCGTTCTCAATACTTCTCTGAAATTTTCTGCAATGCCTGGGATATCTTCTACCTGAACTAGCTGACTATCTATATCATTTAAATTTTCCGCAAACAAAACAAAAGATTCTAAATCTGTTTTTACATAATTTACAGGATGATTTACTGGCTTTTCCTTGCTAGTAATCATATACTTCATCTTTTGCTCTCGATACACTTTCCTCATTTGTCCAAACACCGGAATAGTAGCATATGAAAAATCCAGCTGAAGAGTACCTTTGAGCTTGGATCCCCATGACCTTGAAAGCAGCATGCCAAATCGTGGAGGAATGTCCGCCACTACCACATCCATCAATAGATTCTTTGCGGGAATTTGATCCAGACTAACAACCAAATCTTTAATCAAGCCAATACATCTAACCCGGCTGGAATCAAATGAATATAGGTCATGGTACTTTCGAGTAATATCAAGCCCCAACTTCTCCATAATTGCCTTGGGCATTAAATTGTGTGACGCTCCCGAATCGAACATAGCATTATGAAGCACATAATCATGAATTCTCAAGCTGATATAGAATGGAGGAACCTCACTCTCGGGGGACTCACCATTTAGAGCTGGCCCAAAGATCAATTCCGGCTGGTCATCCTCTACGTTCACCGCATCTAACATTGGGTCAATGTTGAACACTTTAGAAATTTGTGCACGATATGTACTGTTCTTCATGACTTCTGTCAATGGAATGGTCAATTTCAATTTTGCAACTTCATTCTCAATGCTGAATGCTTGACTCTTTTCACCTTCCTTTGCCGGATTGTCTCGTTTTTCTGCTCTATCTTTGGGCACATTTGATGGCTGATCCATCTTGTTTGCTGGAACTGTTTGAGTTGATGAAGGATCCATGATTTCTTTACCTTTTCTCTGTGGAACAGCAGCACCATTCTTTGCCAAGTTTTCCGCCCTCTTTTGAATCGGATTTATGGGAATTGTCCGGTTTCTCAATTGCCTTTGCTGGCCTTGCTGAGCTGATAAAGCGTGTAAGTAACCTCTTTGATACTCTTCAGACTCATCTTGAAGTACAACATCATTAGATAAAATATAGTGCTCATCTTGAGGTGTATATGCATTACCTATCAGCTCTTCTTCCTCCGTGACGTATGTGGGCAGATCATCGGGAGTGAAGAAGTGATTTTCTTCACCCACACCTTCACCCTCATCCTCTGATTCTTGAGTGACATAATTTTGCTGAAATGGAGGTTGGATTGGTTGCTGCACGGCCGCCTCTTGTGCTCGTGTTTCCCGCTGCTTGATTCTATATTGGGGCTGCTGTTGTTGACCTCTGAAATTTGGGTTTCGAACTTGAGGTTCTGGTTTGCCAAGACTAAGATTTTGGAGTGCCTTTTTCATCTCCTCAACTGTACGAAGAACCTGAGAAGTGGATGCTGCCTCTTCTTTGATTGTGACCTTCTTCTCCGCTTTCATTCTTGCCCTTTTGTCATTCAAATTAGCCTCCACACTGACTGCAATTTTCTGCATTTCCTCCAAGGTAGGAGGATCTCGGTCCCGCAGTGAGTAGGCCATCTCCGGATCGAAACCATCCGGGAACTTAAGCAATGCGGACTTTCTTGATGGTTTCAAATCATCGGGTATAGCGTTATACACTGAATTAAATCTGATTATATAGTCTTGAACCGACTCACCCGGATTTCGCTTGAGGTTGTTGTACTCGGCATTGATTTGCAGCGGGTCTTTTCTTATTTCCCATCGGTCCAAGAATTGATTCTCAAGTGATTCCAAGGTGGTGATGCTGTTAGCTGCCAACCCTCTAAACCATTTTCTTACTTCTCCGGCAAATGTTTGCACGAACAACCGCATGGTAACATCTTCTTCATCTAACTCATATAGATCAAAGAAAGTGGACATTTTATCGATATGTTGCTGTGCTGTAATACTTTGTGGAGTGCCATCAAACATGGGAATTTTGCTTTGATAGTCAGCTGGCATGTCATGAAGGTTAGCAGGCAATACAAGTGGGGCAAACCGGGCAGCCATTTTTCTTGGTAATGTAGGTCTTGGAGTAGCAGGCGGAGTAGGTGTGGCAGTATGAGGAGTAAGAGGAGGAGAAGTAGTATGTGAAACCGAAGGCGAAACAACTGTAGATGGGGGATGAGTAACTATGGGAGTGATGGCAATATAAGGGGGATTTGCCTGTTCATGCGCTGTGATAGAAGATCCAATATGACCAGAGATATTTTCAAGGAAACCAGCAAGAGTTGTAGCTTGTATACGTGTCTGGAGATTCCTCAAAATGAAATTTTCAACTAATTTATTATGCCTCTCAAATTCAATAGCAGCTGCAAAATCAGGATTAGGAACTAGAGTAGCAAGTGCACTTTCAGATTTAGTTTTGAACAAGGACAACTCGAAACTTTCATCGAAATCAAGATCTTCAAGATACTCAAAAATAGCTGGGCATGAATTAGATCTGACAATTGGTCTTGGATCAGTAGCCAGCTTGTTTTCGCGAATAGACTAGGAAAGGAAAAACCGCTCAGCCGTATGGAAACTCTTAGCCTATCATCCGAAGCTTAGAGTCCATAATGATACTGGGATAAAGATGTCACTGAAGTGAGGGTTTCAGAAGCTCACGGAGATTGACTGAAGCAGCGTTTATCTACTAACGCTGATGTAAAACAAGAGCGTGTTCAAAGGCTACCTGGCGTAACTTCAGGCTCCGTCTAAGACTTGCGAAACACACACATCAACACACAAACAAGTTTGTTTTCCCCAGTATGGTCGCCACTATGTTAGCGCTTGAAATTTCACCTAGGCTGAGATAGACAAATCTCAAGGCTACATCAAACCATTACACCTCGTAGCTAGCCCTACGAGGAAGGAGAAGGCTCTCTCCGGTCAGACTCAAGGTATTTTCTCAATGGGGTGAGCAGACCAATTAGGATCAAAGATATTAGGCTAGTAAACTGATGAGGAGGGTTGATTTAAAGTTTTTGGGGTTTTTGGTGGCAATTGGAGGGAGTGCAATTCAGGGTGTGGGGATTGAGCTCAGTTTTTGCAGGTGGGTCTTTGGGGCAAGGAAGGAGTTTGTGCTGATGCCTTAAGCTGAGATGAATGATCAAGGAAGAAAGAGAGGGAGCTAAAGAGGGCAAACAATGACTTTGAATCCTCTTTAGACAGTGGAAAACATAAATATTAAACAAAATTGAAAGCTGAGCATGGCATGCATGAATTCAAACTTTATCACTTCTTTTGTTTAATTAGCAGCAATAGAATAAGAGATGGAACACATAAACACACTTACAATGACAAGTAGAAAACACACCATCAACACAATAATCCACAAGAATCCACAATGATGTCTGCAAAACCCTGGCCTTCCTTTTCCTCAAATTGCAGAGATACAAGTAAAATATACAATAGAGCTTCTCCCTCAAGAGTCCAACCATGAAAATGAGCAAGATAAGGCATAATATAGATCATCTGACTCCTTTCCCCACCTCTAGGGGTTGAGCTCAGCTTCCTAGGAGCAGTTTGAACTAATTCTAAACTGAGCACTAGATAATAGGCAGTCAAAACAACTTGCCTCTAAAACTTAGGTAACCCATCCATGCATTTAATATTCACTATTTACATCAAGGAAACTTCTAGAAGTGTTAAAGGAGAGTAAATGTATCCATGTGCCATGAAAATTATCCAAAAATCCATCATTTACAAGCATTAAGAGTCAACCATAGTAAAAACTGAGTTTTGCAGGCCGAAATGGTCAAACTGGCAAAATTTCCCTGAGTGGTCGCGCCCCTCCCTTGGAGTGGTCGCGCACATTGGCAGCTGTGTTTGAAGGCCTTCCTAGTGTCCAAATCAGGTGCAAGATAGCTGGTTGGAAAGGTCTATGAGTCTACTTTCCAACCCCACTGGAATTTCTGAATTTGGAGTTGATTTGCCCCCTAAAAAGTCATTTCTCCCAAGGCAGCTTTCTGCAACTCAAAAAAGGGGCAGAAAGTCAAAATTTGTATGTATTTTGAGCTTTTGGAAGCCCAAATCTCCATAAAATTTGAAGTCCATCCATAGGCAAGTGTATTTTTGCATGACAATTCCAAAAATGTAGAGTTTTCTCCGTTCTGAGCTGTCCCCACGAGTGGTCACGCGCGGGGTGAGACCACTCCAATGGCCAAAACCTGTAAAATTCTCAAAAATGCCCAAAATGCCTCAAAACTCTCAAATTTCTTGGGTTTGCTGCTAGGAGGAGGCTAATGAGTATCATGGTGAGTGAGAGAGGCCTAAGCCAAAATACGGAGCGGGTTGGTCTTCTTCCTCCTCTTGCGGGCCTCAGACAACTTCCTTTGGAGTATCTTCATGTTCACCTTGCAAACATGCATTCTCGCCCAATAATGATTTTTCATGTTCCGTAGCAGCCTTTTGTCCTGGTTGGCCTTCTCCAACAGCCTCTCCAAGCGAGCATTCTCCTGAATGAGCAAAGACTCCCGGTCAGCAGGCAATGGGTCACCGGGCCTCCTACGGTTCAAAGTTCGATCACTGCGGATCCTCCATAGCTCATCAAGTTCTTTCTCCGCCTCTAATTGTCTGTTGCGCTGCTCCAGATAAGTGATGGTCCATTGAGCCATTTCGAGCTTCTGCTGCAACACGAGGTTCTCCTCCTCTCTCTGTCTGATGATCTCATGCAAATCTGAAGTGAGGGAGCGAGCATCAAGGTCAATGAAATCATGATGTGTATCGCCAACTCTCTCGTCCTCAACCATGGGCTGCTTGCCCTCCCGTACTGCCTCTGCTGATGAAGAATGCGAGGCCCCTTCCACCTGATGTGGAGATAACACTCGCTGACCTGCTGCAAATAAGGTCCTATGACCCCTCTGATATGTAAGCTGCGGTGGGGAAGCAACATGTCTCGGAACAATAATCTCGGGCTGGTGTGATGGACCTCCCGCCTCATGAATGGCCTCTGGCTCTGGTTGTGGCTGTGGTGGCACTGTAAAGAACTCATGAGAAATGAAGTCTGCCCATGGAATGCCCTGCTGACTCAACTGATGGGAAACAATGAGCTGGATGAGACCATGATGGCACAAACTCCTATACTGCTGAGCTGGGGACTGCCTCTGAAACACGGACACCATCCTCTGAATATCCTGGAAGAAGTAAACCGGGATGTTCATCATCCTCACTCGGGTAAAGTGCATCAACAGGCGAATGTGACAAGCAAAGACTTGTGAAAACCTTCCCTCACATGTGAAGTAATGCATGATAAGCCGCATGATCGGAGCATACTCCTCTCGGAGGAATCTGAAAGGAAAGTTCCCTGACAAGTGATGTACGAATGCTGGCCTGACATATGGCTCAAAATAAACAAAATCCAGCCATTTGCGCTTTGGCCACACCTCACCCACATTGGGTATCCCGGTAGCCTCTGAAATCATCTCAGGAGAAAACACAAAATTCACCCCTGCAAGAGTAACCTGCCCATCATGAAGGCGCAAAACAAATAGTCGGGCCAACTCCCTGTGGTGCTGAATCTGGGCAAGCCTCTCGCAAAACTGGAAACATGACATGTACTGGAAACAAGTCACTGCCAATGGGCAAGCCTGTAATTCTGCTAAAGATGTGGGCTCTTCTCTCCTATGATGACCACCTTTGCCACCCCTACGAGGCCTCTGCTGTGCCTCAACCTCCGTAGAAGAAGACCGGTCATCACCTTGCTCATTAGTTTCAGTGGTTGACATGGTGTTATTGAGAAAGGTGGAGAAAATAGACAAAGTTGACTGCTGCCCTGCCTGCAAAATGCTGAGAAGTATGCTGTTTTCAAGGGGAAAAATCATGAGGGAAATGTTAGGGGAGGGACTTTTTCATAAGGAATGGGAAGATATATAAAAACAGGGAACTTTTAAGGAATAATTCACAAAATGTCAAACATGTTATCTCATCTCTCATCATCGGGAAATCATTTGCAAAGAAATATCTTTATTAGGGAAGACATGTAATAAGGTCACCAAGGGAAAGGACAATACATTTTTCAACAGGGGGTAAGGGGTAGCATGTAATACAGGAGATGGGGCAGCACTGATTACTAGCATCAACAGATAGCTCTTAGATTTTGTCCTTTGACTGTACATTATTAGGCATACTCTGTTTTTCCAAGGGATTGATGTACTTTTGATGCTAAGGGGAAATAAGGAATTAATTTACATTTGTCATAAGGGGAGGAGGGCTTTACTTAACAAATTCAAAAGAGAAAGGAGATGCATTGCATCAAGGAGAATAGAAGGAAAAAAGATACATAGGTTTGGGTCTGAAAACACAACAATCTTCCTTTACAAACAATATTTCAAGGCAACCTGTCCTTTAACAAATAGGTACAACTGTATTTACTTTGTTTTTGTTATGAATAACAACCTCCTTTTCACTGTTTTTATGAGGACTATACACAACAATAAGTTTCTTTTGTCTTTGCAATAACTTGGCTACACATAGTAATCTTTTTCTCTGTTTTTTGTCTTTTTGTTTTATTATTGCAATTACTCTTTCATTTTCACATCACTATTTGATCTTTGCTGTGGTTTTACATATTTTTATAATGATATTGCTGTGGGGAATGAATTAGGGTTTTGGGAAAGATTTGTATAGAGGGTTTAGGGTTTAGGGATGCATATGAGAGGGATTAGGGTTTTAGGTGTAGGGAATGGGGAATTGAGATTCATTCTTTGCCAATGAGATGAGATTGAGACACATGACGACAAGTGTAAATCTAATAGGAGTAATGGAGGGAATAAAAAGGAATTAAAAAACCTTGAAATCAAACATAACCCTAGCAAAATTGCCTACAAGAACAAGCAATCACTTAACCTATTTCTCTTCATAATTTTGATGATAAAAATGCACAAACACAAGCTCATCATCCTTATTTTCAACATTCAAAACATTTGAGAGGCCTACCTCGAGCAATTTACAAGTTACAAGGCAATTTGAGTGAGTTTGGGCCGGTTCTGCAAGTTAGAGCTCGAGTGGTCGCGCGCAGGGTTGGAGTGGTCGCGCACAGCTCGAGTGGTCGCGCACCGCCCAGGTGGTCGCGCACCCTGCCCGAGTGGTCGCGCACCAAAGAAACTCTCCAATTTCACTGCAATTCGACCTCCTTCACTATTTTCGCCCTCTTGCTCCTCTTTGTTAGCTCATAGAGGCATAATGAAATGTTTAGAGGGAAATTTAGCTCTTGTAGGTTGAATTTGAAAAAATTAAATCACAAAACCCACTCTCTAATGTTCTATTTTGGCATTCACTTTAACACTGTTTCTTGAGTTGTTTTGTCCTGAATTTAGCTTTTGAGGCACTTTAACTCCGTTCTTTTTGCAGGTTGACCATCTGATGGACTCTGGCGAGGAGACCAGGGTTATTGCCGGCATTTTGAAAACTTTTGAAATTTTCCTTATTTTTTGCAAATATTACATGACCTTGGGTTTAAAAACAGGGTTTTTAAATCCAAGGTATAAATGATCTGTACCTGATGAAAAATATCAATGGAACATATGTACAAACCTCCTTCTGGCTTGCTGGGCACTCATGGACCTTTGACTCGTGACCTTGCAGTGATTTTTGACCAAAACCCTAGACCTAAGAGTTGGGACCTCAAGACAAAAATAAAAACAAGTATGACCCAACCTCATTTATGATATGACCTGATCCAGCAAAGCCAAGAAGGGAACAAGGACCAGCTCCTCCATCAGTTTTATGGCATGCCTAATGGGATGCAAAACTAACACTGATGAGACACCTACCTATGCATATGCAAAGAGCTTTTGATCACCGATGGAGGGCTCAAGACCGACACTAACACACCCTATAAAGTGTGATCATTATAAAAAGGAAACCAGATCTTGGTTAATAAGTAGTGCAAGTTGAAGTTTCAAATAGTTGGCTATAAGGATCATTTGTTATATGATATAATTCCCATGGATGTTTGCCATATTTTTTTGGGAATACCATCATAGTATGGAAGGAAAACCATTCATGATGGTAGGAGGAACACCCATTCTCTTGGTAAAGATGATCAAATAAATGTATTATTACCTTTAAAAGCTTAAGTAGCAAAATAAGAAGTCATTCCTAATGTGTTGTTGATGAGTGGAAAATAACTTCTACAAGAGGTCAAGAAGGTGGAGGTACATTTTTCTTTAATTTGTAAGCCTAAGGTAATACTTGCAAGTACAAATTTGGATGAGTTTCCAAAAATAGTTATAAGTTTGTTGGATAAATTTACTAATATCATAGTTGATTACTTACAAAATGATTTACGCCTTATACAAAGTATTATTCATCAGATAGATCTTATTCCAAGAGAGAATCTTCCTAACAAAGTAGCATATCAGATGGCTCCATAGGATAATGGGAAGATAAAATCAGGTGCAAGAGTTGCTAGATAAAGGGTTGATTAAGGAAATCTTGAGTCCATGTGTTGTTCCTACAATACTCAATCCAAAGAAATATGGAGGTTGGCCAAAGTGTAAAAATTTCAAAGCAACAAAAAAAATCACAGTAAGGTATTGTTGGGTAGGGTCCCCCTAAGTCCAAGTTTTGTATAGATCTCGCATTTTGAGGAGCGGAATGTGATTCCCATAGTGTTTTGGGAGTCATAGGGGCTTTAGGGTGGGTCAAAGCCCCTTATTTTGTAAAAATATGGGATTCATTTGTATGTTTTGAGCTCTGCCCATGGTTTCTGGACCATGGTATTGTAAGAGGAAAAGATATATAAAGGGTTGTCTTAGTAAGTGAAAGGTCATTCCTTCATGGATATGTTTTGATGTTTTGTCTGTAATTGTCATATCTTTCTATGTTATAGTGAAGGGCAAGGCTCCTGCTGCTGTGTGCGTGGAGACCTTGGTAAGTATGTAGCTGTGTGCGCTGGGCCCCGCAGTTATGTGCATAGGGTAAGAAGGATTGTAATTGTTAAGATTTAAAGATAACAAAGAAGATTTTGAAGGCAAATCTATGTACTTTCATTTTGTACTTTACTTTATATGATTACTATTTACTTTTGTGTTGCACAGTAAAAGATAAGATCATAATTCATATTTGAATGTAGTTATAGTTAATTAAAGTTAAAATCCATTGATTTATGTACAATAGACAAAGTTTTAGATCTGGGAAGGAGTATTTTTGTATGAATAGATCGAATTCGATATAATATTAAGATCGATCACGTAGCACAATAATACATCTGTAAGTAAGTCATATTAAGTCAAGATCCACACTCCATATCCTTCTGGATGCATGTTGGGTTGTGTTATATTCTTTCCATGACTAGCCCACTTAGTTAACCGGGGGGTTAGAGGGGGAGTGGAGCCCCCCCTTCATTGCACTGATTGCGTAGCAGGGGGGTCACAGGGGGTTTGAGGGGTGCAAGTAACCCCACTTTATGGGGTTCGGGGTGGTTTTGGAACCTATGTTAGGTTGGGTGGACCCACCTATGGTTTTGTGCATGATTTTCATACATGTTTTTTGGACGTGATGGTTTTCGGTCCATGGTATTGGATGCTTTGACATGTATAAATATGTATTATAACATTGAAAGGAATATAATGAAAATTCAAGCTGGTAGTCCCGGTTTTGGGATCCAGGGGGAAATCCCTATGTATATGTTTTTTATGTGTTATGCTCTCGCATTGTTTATTTTCTGTGTTTTAGAATTCATATGCAAGTAATTTATGTATAGGGTTAAAACCTACATTTGGTATCATAGCTGTTTTCTCTTCAAGGGGATGCCTTTGTTGTTGAGGGGTTTCGCTCAGGCATGTGGTAGACCCTGTTTAGTGGGAGATCTACGAGATCAGTTCTGGTGGTGAAAGAAGATGGCGAGCAGTGGAAAGATAAAGATCGAGAAATTTAATGGGAAGAGTGTTGAGTTGTGGAAAATCAAGATGGAGGATATGTTGGTGGATAAAGATTAGTGGATCGTGGTAGATTCAGGTACTAAACCAACTGGAGTGTCCGATGAAGAATGGAAGAAGTTGGATTGGAAGGCAAAGAGCACAATACGATTGTGTGTCTCAAATTCAGTATTGCTGAATGTATCAGGGGAAGCTACGACGAAGGCTTTGTGGGACAAGTTAGGGACTTTGTACCAATCTAAGTCTCTGGTGAATAAACTGTTCCTGTGGAAAAAGCTATATAACCTGAGGATGAAAGATGGAGACTCGGTGACAGAGAATCTGAACACATTTAATACTGTGGTAAGTTAGTTAGCATTTGTTGATATTAAAATTTCAGATGAAGATAAGTGCATCAGTTTGTTGTGTTCTCTACTAGATTCGTGGGGTAGTCTGGTTATTGCAATAGGTAGTAATGCAATTGCCTTGCAGTTTGATGAAATAGTCTCATCCTTGCTGACGGAGGAGATGAGATGGAAAAATATGGAGAGCCAAAATGGTGATGCCTTGTCTGTACGAGGACGGTCCCAGAACAGAAACAAAAATAAGTCATCGAGTGGGACATATAAATCTAGAGGGAGATCTAAATCTCTAGGAAAACCTGTAAAGGTGGTGTGCTGGAAATGTGGAAAGGAAGGGCACTACAAAAGGGACTGTAAATCTAAAGCTCTTGATAAAGGAAAGGGATTTGATGATGCTCCTTCTGTAGAGGCAAAAACCACCTCAGATGAAGGTGGGGATGTGTACTTGTCTCCTTCAAGTACACATGTAGATAACGAGGCATGGTTGATTGACTCAGGTGCATCCTTTCACTTCACTCCCCATAGAGAGTGGTTCTGTGAGTATGAGAAATACGATGGTGGTGATGTCTTATTAGGAGATGATAGGAAGGCTAGAATCGTTGGTCGCTGAAAAGTAAAGTTGAAGTTGCAAGGTGGAAGGGTTACAACACTTCCGGGTGTTCTGCATATTCCTCCATTGGCTAGAAATCTGATTTCTGTAAGCAAGCTGGATGATGCAGGTGTAAAAATAGTGTTCGAGAAGGATACCTGCAAGAAGGTAAGGGGAGCACTGGTACTGATGCAGGGAGTTTGGATTGGAACTCTGTACAAGCTGCAAGACATCATGGTTGTTGATGGGTGCAATAGTTCTGTGGTTCCTGAAAGTGGAGCAGAAAATCTAGTGGTATCTGGAGAGAAGACCATGCTGTGGCATCAAAGGCTTGGACATAGTGGAGAGAAATGCATTCGAATACTTCATGGTAAAGGTATGGTAGAAGGTATGAGTAATAGCTCTCTGGATTTTGATTTATGTGAAAATTGTGTATATGGGAAGCAGAATCGACTGAGTTTCCCCTCTAGTGGTAAGAGGGTGAAACATATATTAGAGCTTGTGCACAGTGATGTGTTTGGACCTGTGAAGGTTCCATCACTGGATAAGTCTATGTACTATGTATTATTTATAGATGACTCATCAAGGAATACATGGATATATTTCCTTAAGAAGAAATTTGGAGTCTTTGATAGATTTAAAGAATTCAAGGCTCCGGTGGAAAACCAGACAGAGAAGAAGATAAAGATGCTGAGGACAGATAATAGTGGAGAGTTTTGCAGTAAGGAATTTGAAGAATTCTGTAAGAAGTGTGGTATAACATGGCATAAGACTACTCCATATACACCTCAGCAAAATGGAGTTGCAGAAAGAATGAACAAGACGTTGATGGAAAGGGCAAGGAGCATGCTCAATGGTGCCGGGTTAGGATAGGAATTCTGGGCAGAGGCGGTGGAGACAGCATGTTACCTGCTCAACAGATCACCTTCATCAGTGTTGGAGGATAAAACTCCACAAGAGGTATGGACTAGTAAGAAACCCTCTCTTTCACATCTGAGGGTATTTGGATGTGATGCATATGTACATGTTCCAAAGGAGAAACGAACCAAGTTGGATAGTAAATCTGAAAAGTACATCTTTATTGGGTATAAGGATGGTTTAAAGGGTTATAAGCTTTGGAACCCAGAAACAAGGAAGGTTGTGTACAACTGAGATGTGGTGTTCAGAGAGGTGAAAGATGTTATTAAACATGAAGTTCAACCAAAGGAACCTGAGAAGTTAGAGTTTGAGCTAAAGGAGGAAGAATGAGACTCTACAACGGAGGAGGAATCAGAAGATGAAGAGCCACAAACTCCAGGTGTGAGAAGATCAGTTCGAGAAAGAAGGCAGCCATAAAGGTATAGTCCATCTACTTTCTATTCAAAATTTTCTTTATCTATTACTAATGATGATCCCAAAACTGTGAAGGAAGCAGTAGATTCAGAGGATGGAAAACTTTGGAAAGAGGCCATAGTTGATGAAATGGCATCTTTTCACAAAAATGAGGCTTGGGATCTGGTGGAGTTGCCGACTGGAATGAAACCCATTAGCAGCAAATGGGTGTTTAAGAAGAAGACAAATGCAGAAGGAAAGGTGGAGAAATGTAAAGCTCGATTGGTAGCAAAAGGTTATTCCCAGATGTCGGGAATTGATTTTGGTGATATTTTTTCTCTTGTTGCCAAGGTAACCTCTATTATATTACTTTTATCTGTTGTTGTTGCTTTTGATTTTGAGGTAGAACAGATGGATGTGAAGACAACATTTCTTCACGGGGATCTGGAAGAGGAAATCTACACGAAGAAACCTGAAGGCTTTGCGGTGAAGGGTAAGAAAGAATTGGTATGCAAGTTAAAGAAGTCTCTGTATGGGTTAAAACAATCACCAAGGATGTGGTATCATAAATTTGATACATTTATATGGGGACTTGGCTTCACTAGAAGCAAAGCAGATCACTGTGTGTATTTTAAATTAATTGGTGACCGTGTTATTTATTTGGTCTTATATGTGGATGATATGTTTCTGGTTGGAAATGACAAAGAAATTATCTAGGATTTAAAGACCCAATTGTCCTCCAAATTCGACATGAAAGATCTTGGTGCTGCAAACTATATTTTGGGCATGGAAATTAAAAGAGATCGGGCAAAGAGGAAGCTTTGGTTAAACCAGAGGAAGTATATCGAGAAAATATTGCAGAGATTTAATATGCAGGATAGTAAACCGGTGAAGGTTCATATTCCTGTAGGTGTAAAGTTATGTGTTGAACAGTGTCCCAAGACACAAGAAGAGGAAGAGGAAATGTCCCGTGTTCCATATGCAAGTGTAGTCGATAGCCTGATGTACGCAATGGTCTGTATTATACCAGACATTGCACATGCAGTGGGAGGATTGAGCAGGTTTATGTCAAAACCAGGAAAGGAGCGTTGGACAACAGTGAAGCGAGTTTTCAGGTATCTGCGTAGCACTAGTGATTAAGGTTTGTGCTACCAAGGAAGATCAGGATTGGACAGAGTGTTGGATATTCGAAGCTCTGTTGATGCAAACTGGGCTAGAGATCTGGATCAGAGAAGATCTACAAGTGGGTATGTGTTTAACCTATTTGGAGGTGCAGTCAGTTGGATGAGTAAGAAACAATCTGCAGTGGTGCTATCAACTACAGAGGTAGAATACATGGCAACCACTCATGCAAGTAAGGAAGTAGTTTGGTTGCAGAGATTATGTTCAAGTATGGGGTTAGTACAGGGAGCTATAACGATAGACTGTGACAGCCAAAGTGCAATTTTCTTGGCAAAGAACCCTGCATATCATTCAAAACAAAGCACATTGATGTTCAATATCACTTTGTGAGGGATATGATAGAAGACAAAAAGGTGTTACTAGTAAAGGTGGACACTTTGAAGAATATTGTAGATGCATTGACAAAATCTGTGAGCTCTTAGAAGTTCTCTTGGTGTAGAGAAACAATGGGTGTTGTAGGGCTGGATAAATGACTAAGCTCTCTTGTGGCTCCTTGTGGAAAGAAAACAACAAGTGGGAGAATGTTGGGTTGTGTTATATTCTTTCCACGAGTAGCCCATGTAGTTAACCGAGGGGTTAGAGGGGGGGCAGAGCCCACCCTTCGTTGCACTGATTTCTTAGAAGGGGGGTCACAGGGGGTTTGAGGGGTGTAGGTAACCCCACTTTATGGGGCACGGGGTGGTTTTGGAACCTATGTTAGGTTGGGTGGACCCACCTATGGTTTTGGATGAGATAGTTTTCGGTTCATGGTATTGGACGCGATGGTTTTCGGTCCATGGTATTGGATGCTTTGACATGTATAAATATGTATTATAACATTGAAAGGAATATAACGAAAAATCAAGCTAGTAGTCCCAGTTTTGGGATATAAGGGAAAATCTCTGTGTATATGTGTTTTATGTGTTATGCTCTTGCATTGTTTATTTTCTGTGTTTTAGAATTCATATGCAGGTAATTTCTATACAGGGTTAAAACCTACAATGCGGAAACATGGTTCCAACATCCCCCAATATCGCCTCGGGAGAGTCTTCGGTTTGCAAGCAGGTCGTTGCCGAAAGGGCTGGTGATAAAGGGTTTTGCTGGTTAGCACAACTAACTATGAACCTGGATCTGAACCCCTCAAACCAAAAAATGGTTCCATTGCCAGGACCGAGTTCTATATGAGGGATATGTGATGTGGCATCCGACCATAAAAGATATTCAAGATTGGGTCGATTTGAAGTTGCACTTATTTGCAACACAAGAAAATAGAAATCTATGTCTGTCAACAGAAAGGTGTTTGCAAAAGTATATCTATACAGAACAACATGAGATCTTTTTCACATCATTCGCTAATGAACTGCACGAGTGGCTTTCAAAACTAGCTGGACAAAAGACCTGTTGGGAGTGTGACGAGCCTACTACGTGGACCCCAGAGCTAATTAATTGACTCAAGGAGACTAAAACTAAGATCATAAGAGATGTTGATTACTTGATCAATAGTGTTCTTGGAGGATTTATTATTGAATTCATGATTGACACATTAGTATCCTACAGTGATGCTGAGTGCCAATTTTTCAAGGGTCTGCGAGGTAAGTATTTGAATTATTTAAAGCTCTGGATTAAGATGTTGTTATGTGAGAAGGGCGTACTGTGCACACAAATAGATTGATGTTCAAAGTGAGTAAGACTGGATCTAGGCGGAGCAAAAAGAGATTCAAAATAAACTACGATAATTTCACTCAAACTATTTACAGCCAGTTATTGGGTGAATCAGAAAGCAAAGAAGAAGGGAGCTACCCTAGTACACCTAGAGGTGCGTTGCAGTCAGATAATCAAGGCACTTCTGGTATTACCCATTTGACCATTGCACCTACCTTCACCTCCACCTCATACACCTATACCTCCACCTCCACTTCCCCAATTCAATATGGTTAGCATAGTAAAGATGCATGTTTTTAAGGTCTAGGGATCAGAGGGTCCAGAGCAATTTTGGTTTGTCACAGAAGTTGTATGGAAAGCGCAACAAATCAATGATGAAGATATGAAGAAAGGTCAACTTAGAACAGCGCTGCAGGAAAGAGCTCTGTCATGGTATATTAAGTACAATAATGTAATGGTATATTAAGTACAATACAACAAACCCAGCTGCTTCGCTAGCTGAGACAAAGAAAACACTGAACGTAGAGTTCAAGAAACCAAAGTCACAGTCGCAGTGCATTACGGAGATAAAAAAAGATTAAGAAAGTAGTCAACGAAACTGTTTGGGAATTAGATAAGAGATTAAAATGTTTGTTAGGACAAGTAAACTTTCAGATCTCCGGTGAGAAACACAAAGAGTGGTATATATCTACGTTATTACCACATCTCATGTTACCTCTATCGCAACAAAAGATCACATCACAAGTTTAGGAATTAAAAATTGCGATGAAGCTTGAAGCATCACCAATACAGGAGACTCACATAGGAGTTTAGCAGATACATACCTAGTTAGCGAGCTTGCATGTGGAGCTACAATATTTGAAGAAGGGAAAAGAAGTTCGACCTGATATGCGCTCAGAATATTGGTGCATCAAGTGTAAAGTGGAAGGTCACTATAAGGACCAGTGTCTTGTATATTGTGATTATTTGAGGATGACTTGTAAGCTTATGCAGAAATGCGTTTCACATTAAAAATAATATAATTCCTTGTTCAAATTAAATTATTCCAAGGACATGAGGGGTCTTATTAGGGTGAGGAAGGCTTCCCAAAGGAGGGAATTTATCCTTGAGCTTCCAAATTTCAACACTCCGTCTCAGCGAGGGAGGAATTACTAACTGCATCATAAGTCCCATCTCAATTGTCTCATCATCATCGTCACTATACCATATCATATCTTGTCTCTACTCATCTTCTCATCTTTGCTCATCTTCTTGAACACTCTCAAATCTAAAGAAGAAGAATCATCACGGGAGATAAATTTTCCACCTTATGTCCAATGACAATAGGCAAGATACTACTTACCATGAAAGGTAAGGATCACACACTATCCTATTGTTCGCTGATATTCCCACCTTGGTCCTCAAGAACCAAGTGTTAGAACACCTGCATCCCATCACTTGAGAGAGATACTACTTACCATAAATGGTAAGGATCAAACCCTATCTCAAGTCTCCTCACCCATTGGCCAGATGGGTGGAAATCTCAACAAGCCCAACTTATGGGTAGGATGCATACTGGGGTATACTTTTTGAAGTCCCAGACTTAATGGTAGGGGGAGATACGCACTTGTCATAAATGAAAAGGATCACACACATGCCCTATAGTGACAATAGGTGAGATACACTTACTGCACTGGGTAAGGATCATTCCCTATCCTATTGTCTAGATTTCCCTCAACCCCAGGAGCTCTCTGGCTTAATTCATTTCCCCGTGAGCTCAAATAGGGGGGAAGAGCATAGCTCAATGTCCTCAGTGAGATCTGACCCTTTCTCAAGAGGGTCACATCCATTAGTCCAAGTTTCTCTTTGAAGACCAAGAACTTCCCTTTCGACATAGCATTGGTAAGAATATTTGTTATCTACTCGTCAGTTGAAATGTGATGGAGTCTCGCTGCTCCTCTTTGTATCATATCTCAGATGTAGTGGTATCTAACATTAATGTTCTTGGACTTTTTGTGGAACATGAGATTCTCTTCCAGTCGAATCCCATTCTTGTTTTTGCAATATATCATGATTATATATAGAATTTTCTCAAATAACTCTCCAAAGAGATTCTTCAACCATACTGCCTCACAACTAGCCATGCTAGCAACAATATAATCTGCTTCAACTGTGCTAAGGGCAACATAATTATGTTTCCTGCTCATCCAAGATATCATGGTAGATCCCAAGATTAAAAAACACCTTGATGTTCTCTTCTTGTCAATAACGTTTCCGACCCAATCAACATTAGTGTATCCATGTAACCTCACATCTTTGACAATATATCTCAGTATAATATTAATCGTCCCAAGTAAATATCTCATCACATGCTTAGCAGCAACCCAATGTTCATGTAAAGGCTCAGTCATAAATTGATTCAAAGTGTTAACTGCAAAATATATGTCCGGTCGGGTGTTCACAAGGAACATTTGTGCCCCAATAAATTGTCGATACTCAGAGGGATTTTCCAAATAAGGTCCAACAATTTCTCCACATAACTTCTTGAATTTCATTTCCATTGGTATGGAAATGAACTTACATTCTACTATTTCAAATATTTCCAAAAGTTTCACAACACATTCCCCGTGCGAAAGGAAAATCCCACCAGGCCTCTGCCACACCTCTAAGCCTAGGGAATAGTCCATCAATCCAAGGTATTTTATCTCAAATTCAGATGCTAGCTCTCTCTTACACGTGAAAATCAAAGGCTCTCTAGATGTAAAAAATAAGTCATCAACATCTAAAACCAAAATTAGGGGCATACCTTGGACAACTTTGAAGTAGAGGTTCAGGTTGGCATTTCTTCTCGTAAAACCAAGATTCATGAGGTAGCTATCAATGTGGGAATACCAAGCCCTAGGGGCTTGCTTCAATCCATAAAGTGCCTTCTTTGGCCTACACACATGAGTCTTCCTATCATGTACTTCAAATCCCCATGGTTTCTCAACATATACGTCTTCCTAGAGTATGCCATGTAGAAATAGAGTCTTCACATGTATTTGGTCAAGAGTCCATTCTTGACTAGGAGCAAGGGAAACACTAGATTGAATAGTAGTGTAGGAGGAAACTAGTATAAATATATCATCATAGTCCTCTCCCTCTTTCGGGGATAAACCTCTAGCCACGAACCTCACCTTATATTTCTCGATACTTTCATCTGCTCCGTGCTTGATCTTGTATAACCATTTTGAAGTCACAACAGACTTTCCTTTGGGTCTCAGAATCATTTCCCACACACAAATTTTCATGAAAAATTCATATCCTCTTGTCATAGTTTCCTTCGATACCGGGTCTTTTACTACTTCTTCAAAGGTGTGTTGTTCAACATGTATGATGTTTCTCATAGCTACAACATATCCATGATATCAACATGGCTTCTTACTTTCCCTGAATTCTCCTCTAGAAGTAACATGTCTCTCAACATCTTGTAAGGTGTCTCAAAGCCACAATGGTCTCTTCATGGAGGGGGATCCAAGGGGTATATAGGTTCTATGGGATCATCACCAACATCAAGCTTATGCCCAAGCACATAAGGGTATGCTAGAATATCCATGGAATCATCCTTCTTTTTAATATTGGCAGGGGGAGGAGTGTCCCTAGATTTCCCAAGGGAAACATCTTCATCAAATGTTACATCCCTGCTAAACTCTATATTCCTTATGCCAGGTACATATATTCTAAAAAGTTTAGAATTTTCACAATATCCAATAAACATACCTATTTTTCCCTGAGGCTTCCATCTTGTTCCTCTTTTCCATCAACACATGAAAGTATATGGGGTAGCCAAAGATACTTAAGTTTCCAACATCGTGCTTCACACCTGTGAAGAATTCTTTGGGGGTTTTGTCACCCAAGTCTTGATGAGGGGTCCTATTTTGAACATAGACCACAGTGTTAGAAACTTATCCCCATAGAAACTTAGACAACTTTTGATAATGCAACATGGCTTGGGAATCTTCCATGATGGCCTTGTTCTTTTTTTTTTCAGCCACTCCATTTTTCTCGGGGTTGTAAGGTATGATAGTTTCCTTATTGATTCCTGTTCTCTTGCAAAAGTCAATGAACTCATTTGAAATGAATTCTCCACCATTATTAGACCTTAAGACTTGGATTATTTTCCTTGTTTGATTTTCTATCAGCACCTTGAAGTCCTTGAACATATCAAATGCCTCATCCTTGTGCTTCAAGAAGAATATCCAAGTTTTGCGAGAGAAGCCATCCAAAAATATTATGTAGTATAAATAACCCCCAAGAGATTTCAATGACATGGGTCCACATAAATCAAAATGTATGAGTTGAAGAATACCACTGGTCCTGTTCCTTCTAGAAGGGAATTTTCCCCTCGTCTTCTTTCCACTTGCACATCCTAGACAAACCCCATCATGATTTGCTTGAATTTCAGGCATTTTAGAAACCATCCTTCTTACCTTGGGTAAATCATCATAATGAAGGTGAACGTATCTATGGTGCCATAGTTCACATTGACGATTACAATCATTGACCAAAACTTGGGATTGGTGTCCCATTGACTTTATAGAGGCCTTCAATTCGTGATCCCAAAGTGAAGGTATCCCTCAACATAGCCCTCCTTGGCCAAGTAAGAACTTCTCCATTTATAAAAGAAACCTTCATTCCTTTGTCCTCCAAGGAAGTATAGTTATAAGATTTTTTTTCAATCCAAGTACATACAAAACATCATGAAGGTGTATAGTTTGACCATGATCCAAATGAAATGAAATAGAACCAAACCCCTTTATCAAATAAGTAAATTTGTCTCCAAGAATGATCTTCAATTTTGTCTCCCTCTCAACTAGGTTTGAGAGAATTTCACGATACCCAGTGAAGTGAGTCTAGAGGCCCCACTAGAGAGGAAGTAGAAAGAGAAGAAATAAGAAAATATTCAAATTAAGTAATAACTACATTATTTCCATACCTTGAGTTCTTGTATCTGTTTTGAGGACGATGGCCTTCTTCATGATCATCAAAGAATCTCTTCTTCTTATATCATTGAAATCATCTCTTCTTCTTATATCCTTGAAACTATTGTTGTTGTAGCCACGATTGTTGTTGTAGTTGGACCTTGGAGCATTTCTCTTTTCTGGACAATCTTGGGCATAGTGACCATGCTTGTAGCAATTGAATTATTCAATTCTCCTTAATATTCTATTGGAGTCCTTGGATTTTGGGGCAAGATTTCTTGAATTAGATGGTCTCCCTCTTCCTTTGTTCTTCTTGTCTTGAGTAGAAAATGTAGTGGGATCCCCTTCTTAATGATTTTGAATTCTTCCTCTATATATCATCCTGGTCTCTTCTTGAGTTCACTTTCCAATGATCCCATCAAATGTTGAGAACCTATCATTATTGATAATAGTTGTAATAAATATCTCCCAAATAGGTGGAAGGCCTCCAAGGGAAATTAGAACCGGCTCTATATCGGAAGTAACTTCTCCAACATACAACAATTGATCCTTAAGTTGGGATATCCCCATGAAATTTCACTGCACAATTTCCCCCTTGTTCATCTTGATGTCCTTGAGTTGATTATTCAAGGATTGAATGTGATTCAAATTATTGAATTCGTACATCCTAACCAACTTATCATACATTTCCTTTGACTTCTTCAACTTTGAAATATAAACAATCAAATGATATCTTAATGAATCAATAATATTCTTCTTTGCTTTGATCTCACCTTTCTTGTACTTGGTTTTGATTTCAGAAAAAAAAAATCTTAGGAGGCTCAAGTGCCTTTCCTTCAACATATTACAAGACATCATTTTCATCCAAATTCACATCCAACTTGGTTCTCCAAATTGCATAGTTAGATGAGTCATTCAAATTATCTTCAATCTTGAAGAAATAGGTAGTCATATTGACCAAGTCAAATAAGCTCCTTCAAATCAGATTCCTTCAAAGGTGATTGCTCTTGTCTCCTTGGGCTTGTCTTCACCTCAACTTTCATACCATGTTAATTTCTAGTGTTCTATGATTAATGCAATCACTTATTCCAATTCTTCTTCAATTAGCAATCAATTTCCAATATAATTCAATCTTCCAACAATAATAAGAAATTGTAGATAGAAAAATAAATCAAATGCACAATAAAACACAACCAAGAACAATACAGACAATATTTGCTCAAAGACTACGGAAAAATCTCACAAGGGGGAAAACCCTTTCCAAATTCTTCTTCTATTAGATTGTCATCAAATGTTCAACAAAGATATACAATATCCAAGTACATCAACAATGAATCAAAGGTCATTGCCTTGAATAGACAAATTCACCATCCAATATCTAATCAAATATGAGCCCAAAAAGTCAACTCTGGTCAAAATTCAAATTTATATATTATGGTCAAATTCAACAATAGTAGCAACAACCCTAACCTATCCTAGTCAATAGTCAAATCAACCTCCAAAAGGTTTGGTCAAGGAAACATAAAACTAGGCCTCTTTAGCTCAGTCAAACTTAGTCAAAATAGTCCCAAAATATGCCTATGAAATTGGTCAACGTCAAGGTCAATGCGTGGTCAAAGAGTATCTTCAGGTTTGCAGTCAAACATGGTGAAAGTGCCCAAATTTTTTTTCCTCCTTGCTCCTAAATTCGACCTCCAAAACAGATTCAGAATCCCAAGTCAAACCATACCCAAAATCCCAAAATTCAATGCTAGTCAAAGGCGTGAAACATAAGTAAAATTTAGTTAACAAGTTCTCTCTCTCTCCTACTCACACACGTGAACTCGAACCTACAACTTCATATCTGTATGAACCAATCAAGGGAAGATGTGATGTGTGAATGATGCCTCAAAGTGATGTGACATGAGGTCTATTTATATGTGGTTGATGAGGTGGATTTTCCTTGCCTTGGCCGATTTTTAGTTTTGTGCAAAAGTGGGTTTCAAATTAAAAATAATATATTTCCTTGTGAAAATTAAATTCTTCCAAGGACAGTTGGGGTCTTCTTAGGGCAAGGAGGGCTTCCCAAAGGAGGGAATTTCTCCCCGAGCTGCCAACTTTCAACACATCTGTATTAAAACATATACTTCAATTTATTCAATTCTGTTGCTCTAATGGAATACATTGTAAATATGTTATCGCTAGGTTTTTTACCCTTACGTTGGAAGGTTGTGTCAAGCATTAGTTTACCAACTGCTTCTATCCATTCATTTGAGAAACTCGTCATGGAGCTTTGTGAAGCTTTTGATAGGTACAATTATAAATATGTATATAGAAGGATCAATCAATTTAGAATGAAACCCGATGAATCACTAGACGCTTTTGTTAATAGATTTCTTTACCTTTGCTATGAATTTTCCAAAGAAGATGTGGATTGAGATTTCCTGGGTGGAAATTTTCAGTATTTGGTTCAAATATCTTTAAAACAATTTGAATCTAAATTCCCTATCGATAATGGGTCATCTTATAATGATAATAATATTCAAATAAAAAATCAAACAACTCTCATCCCAAATTATGTTCTTCCAACTTTTCTTAGTCATGAGATACCTCAAATATCAGAGGAGGTTTCTGCCACCTGTTTTGTCCCTTCTCTTCCTTATTTTTCATTATCAAATAAGGTGGTATCTCATGCTGATGTTGGAGTTGGGAAATCTAAAAATAGAATTTATGATCCACTTATATGATCAAAATTTCATCTTGTAAAACTTTGAATGTTCATATAAATTCATGGAGATTGAGGCAAAGACTGATCCCTTGATTCCTCGAGATGACATTAATGTGCATAATCTAAATATTGAGTTTGATACAATAATAAGTAGTGTTTCTTGAAGGGATATTTTTCATCCTCTATCATCTACATCTCATGGCTCTCTTACCTGGATTTGCTTGATCAATCGCTTCACCAAAAATTGCTTCAGATACTCTTGATTCTCAATTTGCTGATCCAAATGGTAATTATGTGCAAGGTGGTCATATCTAATAGGTACAGGATCATAATGATGAATACACATTCTATCTCTCTTCCATCTTTCAAATTCCTCCATGTCCAGATGATGCTTCCACATTCTCTGTTGGTCAAGAATATTGTGACCCCGTTAATTAGTCAAATGAAATCAATATGGTTCATCAATTCAACTGCTCAGATGATCATCATCTTGCCACTAATGACTCATTTGATATAGATAGTAATGATTATCCATGTACATCTGTCAATCTCTTGAATTTGCAAAGATTAGATCTAGAATCTGATTTGATCAAGGAAGAATTTCTTATCGAAGTTTCTTCCTCATCTCACTACCCTTTGTGTCTTGATGCATCTAATGAATCGATTGATGATGAAAATATCCCATGTTCTTCAAATTCACAATCTAATGAATTAGATTCGAAGTTGACACAAGGGGGTAAGGTCACCCATGGTGAATAAGAAGATAATGTAATCATTGAAAATATTTCTTATAGTTTGCAATTTCTAGTTCTGGATGGGGTTAATTCATTTGTTTAGGTTGTTCATGAGACCCTTCTAGTCTGTGCATCTTTATTTATAAATCCTAAAGAATATTATGACTTAAGGTGATCTATTTGGTGGCATTGAAACATCCAGTGAAATTGTTAATTCTAACAGTTGCCACTTGATTAATAATGATATTATTGAAAGAATTGGTGATAGATGTCTTCACATGAATGTTGATCTGACCATGCTTTAAAAATTTAATCTTCCAATATTTGAAAGTTCAGGGACTTGTCAGGGAGTTGAGGCACTTCAAATTTCACTGATGGTTATGTCAGGTTCTCACAATCCTAATGAGGTTCCCAACTAGGGTAGATCTAGATATTATCACATAATTCCTTTCTCAACATTGTTTCACTAGATGTAAGCTTGCTCTTGAAGGATTTTTAATGCTTTCAGGTTAATTATCTTAGTCCTCATCATAGAGTTTCTAATTAGATAGAATATTCTTGTTTGGTTGATTTGTCTCCATGAAAATTTCTTGTATCAAAACCAGGGTTGGAGTGAATATCTCTCACAGATGCACACAACTTTGAAACTTGTCTTTCAAATTATCACTAGTTGAAATATTTCTCCTTATCAAAATCTCTCGTAAATGATCAATTTCTTATCTCCCTAGTGTATGTTATGAATTTAATCATTTTTCTGGCACAATTAATCCTCTTGAGTGTTAGTTAATGCTTGAATCATCTGGCAGAGCAAAGCCCGTGTGTTGACAAACTAATTCGCCACATTGATATGAATATTGGATTTGATTTGACACATGCTTCTAATATTTTGTCAGTGTGGTTGTGCTAACTAGTTTCCCATATTTAGAATTCCAACAATTGTTTTTAATCCCCCAATCTCTCATATTGTTGGTCTAGTATGTAATTAGATACAAGGGGAACCGATGGAAAATAGAAAATCTTATATGCCAATCCACCAATCTGATCATAACACTAGTTCTAACAAATATCACTCAATTAATCATTTTCCCACAAGTACATATCATGATAGTTTTTTTACATTGGTTGATCTTATCAAGCCCGTTGATCTTTATGATTCATCATCTAAATGTTCAGATAACTATCAAGAAGTTGAGGAACTTCATATTTTGCTGATGGTTATGTTAGTTCCTCACGATCTTGACACAGTTTCTAAATGAGGTCAGATCAAATTTCCCCTGCAAGATTATCTTTATAATTTGATAGCACTAATTGAAAGTTTATTTTCCCAAGAGTTTTAAGGCTTTCAAATAGGTTGTTTTGAATATTAGGACTGAATCACTGATTGGATAGAGGAATCTTATTTGGCAAGCTCCGTTGTTAATAATAAGTTCTAATCTTATCTGATGTTTGCTAAGAATGAAAATGCAGATGAATGTACATGTGCGGGACACTTTCAAGATTCATATGTTCATTGTCTTATCCAATGAGGTAAAATTGCAGGTTGGTTAAAGGAAAACTTTATGGCACACCTTTTTGTCTGTGGGAAAGACCTTCAAATTCTTGTGTAGGTTGTTCAGGTAAACATGTTTATTTGTACACATTGTTTCGTCTTGGCATTAACTGCTTATCTTTTTTTTACTTGTAGTTCGGGATCAAACCTTGTGGCTACATTGGAAATTTGATTTCACATGATCCTGACCTTCTAGTTAGTTATATTAGGATTTAGGTTTAGTCATGATTATTTATTAAAGGAGTTATACTTCCTTGCATTGTTTGCATATGATTTCCATACCTCTGTTTCATTTCCCCTTTGTTTTGCAACCTACATTTATTTCCTTGCATTTTTCATATTCTTTTATGTGAGTTTTGTCTTTCGCAACCTCTTTTCAAGTTTGTACATAAATAAGATTTTGTGTGAAATCCATCTCTTTTGGCTCTGAAGAGATGCGGAAAAAGTTTAAAAAGGCACTATGACAACTGACAAGGATTGGTTCACTTTTGGTCCCCTTCTTTGTTTGGGCCTAAATATCTTTAAGAAGTCCATGATTCTTAGACGGAAAATACAAGTCATTCCGAGCGAAAGCCTTAGCGTATCTATAATGCTCATATCTATAATGGGATCTTCTTTTATTGAATAGGATTTTATATTGGTTGGTTTTAACGTGTCAACTCATTCAAGTAGAGAAGGGAAAGGAGAAAACTTAAGTGATTGAACTAATTTCAGAGGTACATATAGGCATCCCTGCCAAAAAAGGAACAACCTCTCTTTCTCATAGAATAATTCAAGATCCCTTTTCTTCCTATGGAGATATAAATGCCAATAAAATTCTAATGAGCATAATTTAATAAAATAAATATAGGGTGAAAGAAGAGAAAGGCTTCCGACACGGATAGGTGAAGCAAGAAAATTCACCAGGGTACTGAACAAGCCTGTTGGAAATGTAGCAATGCTTGTTATTCCTTGGAGTGACTCCTTCAGGTACTGAACAAGCCTACTAGTAGCGAAGAAACACCATAAATGACACTAAAAACTCTGTACATCTTAAACTCACAAATTTGCATACTCCTTTTCCCTAATTGAAACCATTGAAGTTTGACTAGATTTATGAAAAGTGTTAAGTTGACAAGAGGAGCATGAGATATTACATCTATAACCGTGATATGTAAATAAGCTAGGGTGATATACAAGGCGTGACAATACTTCTCGAAGGCTATATCTTGTGCATAAATATTGAACTAAACAGAGAAGCTGAGGTTCTTCTAGTGAATCACAAAGTGTTGTAGCTATTACAACCCCCTCCAAAATTTTCCCTATATATAAATTTTGTAGCCCCTTATTGTCATGTGAACTATCATTTTAAGTCATTGAGGTCATCCTTGGTCATACTTCGCTAAGTGTTCAAGTCTTCTTCAAGAGATCCTAAGTGTCACAACTATATACTTTCACATTCTTATCTCTTGAATCTTGATACCTTCATAGCGCACTTCTTCTAAGCGAGCCTAGCAAACTCCCTGTTGACAGTTCGTGTGCACTCTTGGAACACAAGAAAGTGCACCTCTTGCTGATAGAAAAAACACAATGCCTAGAGACAGTCATTGTGCAATTCCCATAGATAGTGACTATGCACTCCTTTTTGATAGACAATGCACAATTTTTGTTGACAGTGAGAACACACTTCTTCAAGTCAATGATGTCACACTTCTTAGTGGCAGTCAACTCACTCTTGAATCCCAGTTTCTCGACATGCATTGCACACTCTCACAAACCGTAACCCTAATTTCATGTATGATCTCCTTATATAAAGAGTCTAGCCCAAATCTCATTTCACACTTATCTTTCACTTTTGAGCTTTGTGCACTTTTCGAGCAGGAGGAGCATCCCTCACTCTTGGTTGCAAATTCACCATACTCGGGTGAGTTTCCAACTATCACTTTTGCTTGCTTTGGCCTTCGCATGTGTCAGTTTTGCTTGCTTTCACATATCTTGTTAAGAACACCTTGGTTCACCCTCTAGAGGTAGATCTAGTGCAGTCCCTTGCATTAGTTGATCCTATCTATCATAAGAACATGTGTTGGACACACTCCCATGCATAGTGTACTTCCTAATTGCCGTCAACACTTGTGTCATAAATTCTTGCATTCTAACTGTCGTATTTGGAAATGTGTCACTTTATTGTTGTTTCAATATATACATGTTGGTTTTGGGTAATGTGCATATTATTTTCATGTGTTTGGTTGTGTATATGTGTGTGATCATGTTCAAGACCTGTTTGTATGCTCTTATTCTCTCTCTTTCGTCCTACTGATCTTATACTTATCCAATTTTGGTGTTCTTACTTGACTTCACATCATGCACAAGTCATGACCACATTTCAACTTTCAGCCAAGTGATGAGTTCATTGCGCACCTCCAAGCCTTAGTATGAGAACCTTGTCTCCTAAACCTGCGCCCATATTGAATTCAACTCCCTTCACATGCACATTGTGCATCTTTAGAGCATAGTCACTCAACCCTTGCTACTTACATTTTCCCACTCTTAAAATCATTGATCAACCATGAATTATGTTGCGCACTGTGCACTCCTAGTGGATAATAAGGTCATCTCAAGCCCCTTGCAATGGAAACCTGTTCTTAACCTATAGGCTTCCTTTGAGTCATTGCACATCCTCAGGCATCAAGCTCTTAGCTTCCGTCTCTTAGAATTTCCATCTGTGCCCATGCCTTACCTCTCACTCTTTCCAGCAGTCGAACCCTTGCTAAGCTGCATTGCGCAATTTCAACCCTCAGTGAACATGTACTGCTGCCCATAATTGCACAGAACTTGAGGATGTCTCCTAGGTAGCCTGCACTTCGCAATCCTTGAATCAACCGGATCAACTGTCATTGAGAACAACGCAAAAGTTTCTCGGCAAGCCATATCAATCTACGCTGCCCGCAAGTGACTCAACCAACCCTCTAGCTGGTCAATCAGAGAGTTTGACCGAGAAGTGACCCAGTGAATCAATCCCCCAAAAAATTGCGCAAAATTTGCAAAGCATGGCCATTCCACTAACTAAAGAAATTTCTCAGACATGCCGGATAGGCACCCTATGTACTTCACTATATCCCTAAAATAAATGCGCAATTTTTCCATACAGGCACACCGATAGTCGACCTACTGCTCGCCTGGAAAAATGCGCAGTTTTCATGAGTAGTCACCTAGCTTCCCAACATCCCGCTCAACTCAGAAACTGCACAAGGATGTTCAGCAGGCCAGTGTCCCGACAATTGCACATTTTTTCCAACAGAACTCCTGCAACCAGCTGACAGCTCGCTGAAAAAAATGCCCATTTTTTCCCGGAAAGCCTCATGCAGCTCGCTGTCAGCTCCCTGGAGGAATTTCACAATTTTTGCTAACAATACCCTCTCCTACCTGAACTACTTCCCTAAAACAATTGTGCAGATCTGCGCACCAACCGAGCAAGATCTCGCAGACAGTCACTGCTGATTTGGATTGTCCATATCAGTCTCTCAATGAATTCTGCGCATTTTTCACTGACAATGCCTAGAGGCCGCGTCCCGACTTGAAATCTGCCTTGCACAATTTCAAGAGCCTTGTCCTCTCTCCCGATCACCTGCATCCAAAGGCAAAATATAATGCATCATGGTAGACTAGGAGATTTATGGATTTGATGTCGTCTCTTCATGAATGATTGCAGATACAGGTACATGGATGAGTCATGATGTGACAACGAACGAGATGAACACGGAGAGCACATGCGAGAAGATTTATTCACGAACGGATGAACGAAGAATGGATGTGAGAAGATTTTTTCGTGAACAAACAATACATGTGAGGAGATTTTTTCACGAACGAACAATGCATCCGAAGAGATTTTTTTGTGAAAGAACGAACACATGAAGCATGCCAAAGTACAAGTGAAGGAGTGGTGTACACATGCAACATCAAGCGAACACCAAGAACATCGAAGACTCTGCACACCTTGCCATGCAGAGGTGAAGCTATGATACACCAAGAGCACATCCATCACTCAGCCGCACTGCAAATCGACATGGACACCACCAAAAACATGAACATACCAACATTGTCGTGTCATGAGTCATGTCGGTCACATCACTACTGTGGGCCATACTGTTGTAAATCAATGTAATGTAACGTGGAATTCCAAGAGACCCACATGTAATTTGAAGAGTCATGTAAAGTTGAAAATTCATGAAAGACAAACAATCACAAGGGCCAGTTTTACCCTTAGCTATAAATACCCCTCATTTGTACATTCAAAATACTTTCACCTTGGCTCCTCCCACATAGCCTTGAGAGTCTGTAATATTTTCTTTGAGGAGCGAGTAGTGGCTCCAACACTTCGATTATGGGGTTAGTGATGTACGGTGTACCAATGTGTCGTGGAAATTTCGCTTAATTCAGAAGCCTGATAATAGGCCAACACATTTTCACACATGTATTGTAACTGTTTGTAAGACTAATCTTGGAACACTTGTAATGCATGTTTCTTTAAACTATGTTAAAACAATTGAACTATTTCGGTTGCTCTAATATATATGTTTATGAAAATGTGTTGTATAATTTGTTAACATTATCTTGCCCATGTGGGCTCCCTTGCCAGACACTAGACAAAACCTTTCCCAAAAACTTGTTATAACGACCGTCGCACTTGCGCGGACTGCTCCACTAGGTGTTGTATGCGTTATTCCTTCATTGTGTGTTTGTGACTGCCACATCTGTGTGGACTACTCCGCTGTAAGCTGCACATGTCCTGTTGTGTTGTGTGTCTTTGACAGAGTTAGGACTCTTCCCTTTCGACTAGAGACTCACTTCGACCCTCTCCCTCCGCAGTGAAATAACCTTGACACAAGTAACACTAGCACTCACCAAGCACGCGAACCGCGCTGTTCAAAGACAAAGAAAACCACTATCACGTGCTCACAAGCAAGAGCTAAGGAATATCTTTAAGATAATGGAAACTGGGACATCATACCGAATGGGACTCCTACACCAAATGATGTGAGGTCTAGTTGGGACTTCATACCAGGGAGATCCCCTGAATGTTGGTGGGTCCAAAACTGTTAACATTTTGGCGCTAGAAGGAGGGCTAGATGACAAGTTGAGGCTGTTACATCTGGCTTGAATCTCTTACCAAATGGATCATACACAATTCGTGCTCCCGGGGTGTTTCTCTCATTTCTCCCTTAATCAAATATCAATCCCCGATGAGCTTCTCGATCACTTGTCCTTGTTAAAGTTTGATGGTGAGGACAGAACGCCCGTAAATGAGCACATTTCTAATTTTCTTCATTTCTGCGAATCTCATGAAATTGATAGTGATGAGATTGTTTGCATACTTTTCTTCCTCACCCTTGAAGGTCGTGCTAATCGGTGGTTTCATACCCTGCCACCTACTTTTGTTCATTCCCTTCTCACTCTCCTCAAGGAGCTCCATCAAGCTTTTGATAAGTGTAACCACCAAGATGTCTATGAAAGAATATCTCATTTAAGAATGAAGCTTGGCAAATGAGTTGAGGAATTTTCTACCCGCTTCCTTCACCTCTGTCACGAAATTCCTGAACAATTTGTGGACCTTGAATTCATGAGCCAAGAGATGAAACGCTTGGTTCATGTCTCCCAAAATAGTGAACCTCTTGATTTAACTCCTTCCTTGACTCTTGCGGATCATGAGACCCCTCATTTTACTGAGGAGCACCCCAACACCCTGTTTATTCCTTGTTCTCCTCCCTTTTCAATCTTGAAGAGGGTACCCCCTCGCAGCGGCTGCAAAGATGAGAAATCTACGCAACATGTTCCCAACTCGTCTTATTAGCTGTCTCCCGATAAAATGAAGGAAATTCCATAATAGCTTAGTAGGCCTATGGCGAAGACTCATTCCTCCACTCTGCAAGAAGACATCACCATTCATAACCCAAGTCTCAAGTCTAATCTACATCTCTGATATCCTCCACCATATACAAGCCATGACTCCTTGTACCATGACTCGCTTGATCAACCCGCTTCACAAGCTAGTTGCACACATTCTCTTGATTCTCAAGTTGCTGGCTCAAGTTGCGGTCATGTGAAAGGCAGTCTCATTATACAGGTTGAGGAGCAGGAAGGTGAAGACACAATCAATTTCTCTTCCATGTTTCAAAATGGTTCACATTAAGACATCAAGCTTCCATTCTTGACCGATTCTCAATCCGCGAATCTTGGTGAAACATCATGCACAATTAATTCTTTCAATTAGCCTCCAGCCTTGGGCTGTCGTCACTCCTAGGATTCCGTATGTTGTGATGAACACCCAAGCACATCATGTGATCTGTTTTTCTCTCATGTACACTCTAACTTAGATCTGGAATACACACCGGTCAAAGTAGACGTTCCTATCAAAACTTCCTTTGCACCTCACTTGCCCATGTGTCCTACCATTCACAACGCATCTACATGTGATGAAGATACCCCATGTTCTCTTGCTTCTTCATCTAATGAGTTATCTCCTCGATCGACACAAGGCAGTGAGGCTGTCCATGATGAAAACAGTCTCAACGCACATGACTCTTCCCACTTGTCATCATCTTGTGTGTTGCATGAAGACAACTCATCAAGTCAGCTTGCTGAAGCTGAAAAATTTGATAAAGCCCATGATAGAGATGGATGTTATTCTATGAGCACTTTTGAAATCAGCAACAAGATCCATCCTTAAGCCATGCATGATCTGGTTCACATCTCAAAATGCAAATTTTCAATTCTAGAAAGTTTCAGGACGTGCCAGGGAGTCGAGGCACTTCAACATCCGTTGATGGTTATGTCAGGACCTCATGAATTTGGCAAGCCCCTTGAACCAAATCATATCTCATTTCTCATACACAATCTGTCTATCTGCATGGTTTCACTCGATGTGGATCCCCATGTAAAGAATATTTACTATTCTGGGTGTGATATTTTGAAATTTGAAATTTTCACTAATGACTGAATCCACGGGTCTGTTACAACATTTCTGTCTTCATGCACTTCTCTTACATCCCATTGGGATTGGGAGTGTCCATCCCTCATATAATCATGGAACAATGGAGTTGATCATCTCAAAGACTATCTTTGTCTGGAATCATACTTATCGTGTGTTCTCTCTCGTGATCAATACCTCGGTCTTCTTGCGAATTTTTCACGTCAGATCTGCCCACTCATCACACCAACAATATCCTTGTGTGATGATGAGTGCACAACCTATAACGCGAATCAAGTTACTCTCATTTCACCATAACCCAACTAGATTCACACTGCTGGCATCCTTTCTACATTTCTGTGATGACCATAATGCCTGCGCAATTTTTCACCAGTTGCAGGTGGGTGTTCTGTCATATCTAGCACACAACGAACTTGGTTGCCTCATTTAGAGTGTTCGCAAGATTGTTCAAAAAATTTCTTTGTTCATGTCAAAATGGGAATCTGGCATCTCGACCAACTGGTCTGATTTTTCTTCTATCTTGGGTGTATGTCATGCAGTTTATCATTTTCCCAACAATACATCCATAATAGTCGCTTCACACACTATGATCTTCACCACGTAACATCTTTCTCCTCAGACTTATGTCAAGCAGGTGAGGCACTTCAGCCTACATTGATGGCTATGGCAGGCCCTCACTGTCTTGACATGACCATGTAGAATGATGAGATCTATCTATTTGTACCAGATTCTCATCGTGATCCCCTCTCTCAAATCAGGAATCCATCTTTTCAAAGATCACGAGTCTTTCAAAACAACCACCATGATATTTTTGATCCAATCGCTGAATGGATGGAACAATCTTACTTGGCAAGTCATGTTGCAGGTAACTAGATTCTGTCCTTCCTCGCACTTGCTAAGAAACTCGGTGTAGAAGAAAATACACTCGCAAGAGGCCTCCTAGGTTTGTTGAAAATTGACAGTCACCGAAGAGGTAAGAATGTGCGTTGGGTGGTTGTGACACATCTTTCCACCCAGAGGCGAGACCTTCTTTCTCATGTGCAAGTTTGTCAAGTTTTTGTATTCTTTGTTGCACATTATTTTTTATCTGTTTTAATCTCTTGTATCTTTGTGGTTGCACGTTAGGTGCGCCTATGGTGGCTTCACTGGAAATTTCATTTCACATAACCCAGACCGTTTAGCGTAGCCGTAGGATTAGTGTTTTCTTTCTTGCTTGTCTTTGCTTGCTAGTTTGCATGTTTGTTTTCTTGCTGACTAGGTTTAGTTTGTTTTGTTGATTACTTGTTGTCCTTTCACTGACTATGTTTGCTTTGATTTTTTATTTTTTTTTGGCTTAATACCATGCTATTTTTGGGTATTGTCAATAAGTGCTACCCTCTACTTATTTCATGTAACCCTGACCGTTTAGCGTAGCAATAGGATTAGTGTTTTCTTTCTCGCTTGTCTTTGCTTGCTGGTTTGCATGTTTGTTTTCTTGCTGACTTGGTTTAGTTTGTTTTCTTGCTTGCTTGTTGTCCTTTCACTGACTATGTTATTTTTATTTTATTTTTTATTTTTTCGCTTAATACCATGCTATTTTTGGGTGTTGTCAATAAGTGCTAGCCTCGATTGAGTTTTGGCTTTTGAATGAGTATGTGGCTGAGATCGAAAGAGTCTTGGCCAATCCTGTGTCCATCTTCTCTGTGCTTGGTTATAACCTTCAATCGATGAAGTCTTGACAGAAAATACAAGCTGTCTGCAAGGGAAGCTTGGGTCCAACCATGAACCTGTGTCCACACTGGGAAACCCCATGCCTGTACTCAGGCTTCTACTTTGTGTGTTCATGCTCATCCAACTAGTAGAAATGGAGAAGGTGAAAATCTCGATTAGGGCTTTGAAGTCTCGAAACCAAGGGAACACTTCATCCTTATTTTTCAAGAAGTATATCCAGGTCTTTCGAGAATAGTCATCTGTTAAAGTGAGATAATATGAATATCCTCCCAAGGAGTTCACAGACATCATACCTAATATATCTGTGTGAACTAGTTGTAATATATTGGAGGTCTTGCTTTGACTTGAAGGGAATGGTCCCCTTTTTAGCTTTCCTTCGGCACATCCCAGACATACACCTTCTTTCTCTACTTGGAATTCGGGCATCCCTGTTACCATCTATCTTACATCGGGTAGAGCTTTGTAATGAAGGTGAGCAAACCTCCGATGCCAAAGTTCAGACTGAAGAGTTGTGTCACAAGACATGACACCTAGCAGACTTCCACCAACCTGATATAAAGAATCAAGTCGAAACCCAAGAGTGAAAGCATCTTTAACATTATTTTTCCATGTACGTACCTTACCATCGCTAAAGGTTACCTTGTAGCCTTTGTCTTCCATTGATGAGATGGATACCAGGTTCTTTTTGAGATTAGGTACATATAATACATATTGTAAGTGAATCGTATTACCTTGATTCAATTTGAGAGAAACATTGCCTACACCTTTCACTGGGTATTTCATGTCGTCTCCAAGGACAATTTCCAGGTTAGTTTCTTTCTCTACCAGATTATGGAGTACTTCTTTGTAACCAGTGAAGTGTCTTGAGGCACCACTATCAATGAGCCAAATTCCCATTGAGTTCGAAGGAGTGGAGGTAGATAGAGAAACTGGTAAATAATATTTAGCCTGCTTATTGTCAACAGTGTTATATTCATATCTGGAATTTCTAGCCTTCTTGAATGGTTTCCATCTTCCTTGATTTCCAACATTCCTTTTACTTTTGCTGTTGAATTTTCCATTCCTTTGATTACTATGAGAGGGATTTTGATCATCGTCACGGTGAGAGTCATTTTATTAGGGCATTCCCTTGCATAGTGACCTGCTTTATTGCAAATGAAACATCGTCCTTTTCTTCCACCCTTAGATCCAGCCTTTCTTTTCGATTTAGACCCAGAATTATTTCTTTTCTTAGCATGAGAAGAAAAAGCAGCAGGAGGACCTTTAGGCAAGGGAATTTCCTGCTCTTCTACCCTTGTTTCTTCTTGAATGCATCTAGCCATTAATTCCTCGAAACTAGGAATTACATTATTGTTCAGAAGAGTAGTCCTGAACACATACCATTCGGATGGTAATCCTCCAAGAGTTGTGAGTTCCATTTCTCTGTCAGTAATAGTTTCCCCAATAGATAGGAGATCGTTCTTGATCTCGATGATTCTTAAGAAGTATGCTTGCATACTCTCATCTTTACCCTTCTTGATTTCCCTCAGCTTATTTCTAAGAAACAAAACTTGATTTGCATCATTAACCTTAAATAAACTCACCAGTCTATCATAGATTTCCTTGGAGGTGTCTAGATCAGAGATGTAGGCCACCCAACAATTATCTATAGAGTCCTGGATGATCTTCTTCACTTTAATTTCTCCGTTCTTCCATTTGTTCCTGGCAGCAAGAGGTGCATTTGATGGAGGCTCAACAATATTGCCTCTCACGTGACCCAACACTCCTTGATCCTCCAGGGTTAGATCGATAGAAATCTTCCATCTGTGATAGTCAGCTTTCTCACAGAGCTTATCTTCAGTGGGAAAGAGTGTTGAGGACCCCATCGTTCTTTTAGGATAGCTTTTCCAATCTTCTCTTTTGTGATTGCTCTTGCTCTTGCTTGGGCTTTTTCTTCACCTCACCTCTGATACCATGTTAAGTTATGGTATGTTCTATGCTTATAACAATTTACTTATTTTTCTTATTATATTCCAGAGATTAGCAATCACATGTACATAAAGTAAAGTGTAGATAGAACATTTAAATGATCGACAAAAAAAAAGCCAAGACAAGAGACACAAGATGTGGCGGCTAGCCAGGGACAAACCCTACAATGTGTGGGGAAAACCTTTGATCAAATCTTATTTTATCTTCAATAATTCAGCAAAGAGAAATAGTACAATAAATCTGATTCATATCAGCAGTAGCAAACCCTAGATCAACAACATCAGCATTAGCGGCTTCATTATCAAACTAGGGCAGACGATATCTCACAAACCGACCGTTGGATTGGCTTGATTCCACCACCAAAATTTGTGGCTTCTAGAGGAGGTTCAAATGAACCTACAAAGTAGTTCAGATGAGGAGATCTTCTAGTCCACGCAGGTCAATCTTTACTTCAGCAGTTGCAACTTCAGTTTCAGCAGTTTTCTGCTTCAAACTAGGGAAGTCGATATCTTGCAAACCGTTCGTCGGATTGACTTCATTCCACCACCAAAATTTGTGGATTTCAGAGGAGATCCAGTTGGACCTACAACGTATTTCTAAAGAGGAGATCTAATGGTGCACGTAGGTCAAACTTTGGATCTGCAGTTGCAGCTTCAGGTTCAACAGCTTCCGGCTTCACATGTGTGAGAGGGAGACCCTTTTCTGCGCAGTAGAGAAGAGACTCATTTCTGCGCAGTATAGAGAGAGAGATGTGATGAGATGAGTGAATCCAGATGAGGAAAAGTCCTCTTATATTTATAAACAACATTGGTGTTTGAATGGATGCAACTGTTGGGCTTCTGAGCCTACATGAGTTGTAGGTCGGCTTTATAATAATACCATAATCAAAATAAATTCATATCTCCATGAATACTTATCGGAATCGGATGATATTTATATCAATCCTACACCTCTCGACGAAAGGAATATAATAAAAATATTATCATCCATGAATAAGATGACCCACATGAAGTTTTTCCCTAGTTTCCAATTTTAACAAGAACATCGAAGACTCCGCACACTTTGCCATGCTTAGGTGAAACTAGGATACACCAAGAGCACATCCATCACTCAGTAGCACTGCAGCTTGACATGGACACCACCAGCAACATGAACATATCGACACTGTCCTGTCAATTCATGTCATCAGTCATGTCGGCCACATCACTACCGTGGGCCATACTGTTGTAAATCAATGTAATGTAATGTGGAAGTCCAAGAGACCCACATGTAATTTGAAGAGTCATGTAAAGTTGAAAAGTCATGAAAGACGAACAGTCACAAGGGCCAGTTTTACCCTTGGTTATAAATACCCCTCATTTGTACATGCAAAAGACTTTTCACCTTGGCTCCTCCCACATATCCTTGAGAGTTTGTAATGTTTTATTTGAGGAGCGAGTAGTGGCTCCAACGCCCCAATTATGGGGTTAGTGATGTATGGTGTACCGATGTGTCTTGGAACTTTCGCTTAATTCAGAGGCCTGATAACAGGCCAACACGTTTTCACACATGTATTGTAACTATTTGTAAGACTAATCTTGGATCACTTGTAATGCATGTTGCTTTAATCTGTGTTAAAAAAATTGAACTATTTCGGTTGCTCTAATACATATGTTTATGAAAATGTGTTGTATAAGTTGTTAACGTTGTCTCACCCATGTGGGCTGCCTTGCCGGACACTAGAAAAAACCTTTCCCATAAACTTTTTATAATGACCGTCGCACTTACGTGGACTGCTCCGCTGGATGTTGTACGTGCTATTCCTTCATTGTGTGTTTGTGACTGCCGCATCCGTGTGGACTACTCCGCCGGAAGCTGCACATGTCCTATTGTGTTGTGTCTCTTTGACAGAGTTAGGACTCTTCCCTTTCGACTAGCGATTCACTTCCACCCTCTCCCTTCGCAGTGAAAGAATCATGACACAAGTAACAGTAGCACTCACCAAGCACACAAACCTCGCTGTTCAAAGACAAAGCAAGCCACTCTCACGTGCTGACAAGCAAGAGCTAAGGCATATCTTTAAGATAATGGCAACCGGGCCATCATACTGGATGGGATTCCTACACCAAACATTGTGAGGTCTAGTTGGGACTTCATACTGGGGATATCCCCTGAATGTTGGCGGGTCCAACACTGTCAATATTTTGGCACTAGAAGGAGGGCCAAATGAAAAGTTGAGCCTGTTACATATGGTTTGAATATCTTACCAAATGGATCATACAAAATTCGTGCTCCCAGGGTGTTTCTCTCATTTCTCCCTTAATCAACTATAAATCCCCGATGAGCTTCTTGATCACTTGTCCTTGTTAAATTTTGATGGTGAGGACAAAATGTCCGTAATCGAGCACATTTCTAATTTTCTTCATTTATGTGAATTTCATGAAATCGATAGTGATGAGCTTGATTGCGTACTTTTCTTCCTCACCCTTTAAGGTCGTGCTAATCGGTGGTGTCATACCCTGCCACCTGCTTCCATTCATTCCCTTCTCACTCTCCTCAAGGAGCTCCATCAAGCCTTCGATAAGTGTAACCACCAAGATGTCTATGAAAGAATATATCATTTAAGAATGAAGCCTGGTGAATCATTTGAGGACTTTGCTACCCATTTCCTTCACCTCTGTCACAAAATTCCTGATCATTTTGTGGACCTTGACTTCATGAGCCAAGAGCTGAAATGCTTGGTTCATATCTCCCGAAACGATGAACCTCCTGATTTCCATCCTTCCTCGACTCTTGTGGATCATGAGACCCCTCATTTTGTAGAGGAGGAGCGCAACACCCTGTTTTTTCCTTGTCCTCCTCCCTTTTCGATCTTGAAGAGGGTACCCCCTCATAGTGGCTGCAAAGCTGAGAAATCTGCGCAACATGTTCCCAACTCGTCTTCTCAGCCGTCTCCTGCTCCAACGAAGGAAATTCCAGAATGGCTCAGCAGGCCTATGGTGAAGACTTATTCCTCCTCTCTACAAGAAGAAATTACCGTTCATAACCCAAGTCTTGAGTCTAATCCACGTCTCTGCTATCCTCCACCATATACAAGCCATGACTCCTTGTACCATGAATTGCTTGATCAATCCGCTTCACAAGCTAGCTACACACATTCTATTGATTCTCAAGATGTTGGCTCAAGTTGCGGTCATGTGAAAGATAGTCTCATTATACAGGTGGAGGAGCAGGAAGGTGAAGACAAAATCAATTCCTCTTCCATGTTTCAAAATGGTTCACATCAAGACATTGAGCTTCCATTCTTGATTGATTCCTTTGTGAAACATCATGCAAAATTAATTCTTTCGATCAACCTCTAGTCTTGGGCTGTCAACACTCCCAGGCTTCCGTATGTTGTGATGAACACCCAAGCACATCATTTGATATGTTGTTCTCTCATGTACACTCTAACTCAGATCTAGAATACACACCGGTTAAAGCATACGTTCCTATCAAAACTTCCTTTGCACCTCACTTGCCCGTGTGTCCTACCATTCACAATGCATATACATGCGATGAAGATACCCCCTGTTCTCTTTCTTCTTCATCTAATGAGTAATCTCCTCGATCGACACAAGGAAGTGAGGTTGTCCATGATGAAAGCAATCTCAACACACATGACTCTTCCCACTCGTCATCATCTTGTGTGTTGCATGAAGACAACTCGTCAAGTCAGCTTGCTGAAGCTGAAAAATTTGATAAATCTTGTGACAAAGATGGATGTTATCCTAAGAGCAGTTTTGAAATCAGCAACAAGATCCATCCTCAAGCCATGCATGATTTGGTTTACATCTCAAAATGCAAATTTTCAATTCTGGAAAGTTTTGGGACATGCCAGGGAGTCGAGGCACTTTAAAGTCTATTGATGGTTATCTCAGGACCTCGCGACTCTGGTAAGCCCCTTGAACCAAATCAGATCTCGTTTCTCACGCACAATCTGTCTATCTGCATGGTTTCACTCGACGTGGATCCCCATGTAAAGAATATTTACTATTCCGAGTGTGATATTTCAAAATTTCAAATTTCACTAATGACTGAATCCACGATTCTGTTACAACATGTCTGTCTTCATGCACTTCTCTTACATCCCATTGGGATTGGGAGTGTCCATCCCTCATGCAATCATGGAACAGTGAAGTTTATCATCTCAAACACTATCTTTTTTCGGAATCATACTTATCAGGTGTTCTCTCTTGTTATCAGTTCCTTGGTCTTCTTGCGATTTTTTCATGTCAAATCTGCCTGCTCATCACACCAACACTCTCCCCGTGTGATGACGAGCACACAACCTATCATGCGAATCAAGTTACTCTCATTTCACCACACCCCAACTGGCTTCACACATTCACATTGCTGGCATCCTTTCTACATTTCTGTGATGACCATGATGCCTGCACAATTTTTCACCAGTTGCAGGTGGGTGTTTTGTCATATATAGCACACAATGAAATTGGTTCCCTCATTTAGAGCATTTGCAATATTGTTCAAAAAATTTCTTTGTTCATGTCAAAATGGGAATCTGGCATCTCGACCAACTGGTCTAATTTTTATTCTATCTTGGGTGGCTATCATGCAGTTTATCATTTTCCCAACAATACATCCAATGACAGTTTCTTCACGCGCTATGATCTTCACCGTGTAACATCTTTCTCCTTAGAATTCTGTCAAGCAGGTGAGGCACTTCAACCTGCACTGATGGCTATGGAAGGCCCTCACTATCTTGATATGACCAACGAGAATGATTAGATCTATCTATCTGTACCAGATTCTCATCGTGATCCCCTCTCTCAAATTAGGAATCCATCTTTTCAAATATCACTAGTCTTTCAAAACAACCACCACAATTTTTTTGATCCAATCGCTGAATGGCTGGAACAATCTTACTTTGCAAGTCGTGTTGGAGGTAACAAGCTTCAGTCCTTCCTCACACTCGCTAAGAAACTTGGTGCAGAAGAACATACACTCGCAAGAGGCCTCTGAGGTTTGTTGAAAAACGATAGTCACCGAAGAGGTAAGCATGTGTGTTGGGTGGTTTTGACACATCTTTCTGCCTAAAGGCAAGACCTTCTTTCTCGTGTGCAAGTTTGTCAAGTTTTTGTATTTTCTGTTGCACACTATTTTTTATCTGTTTTAATCACTTGTATATTTGTGGTTGTAGGTAGGGTATGCCTACGGTGGCTTCATTGGAAATTTCATTTCACGTAACCCCGACCATTTAACGTAGGAGTAGGAGTAATGTTTGCTTTCTCCCTTGTCTTTGCTTTCTGGTTTGCATGTTTGTTTGCTTGCTGACTTGGTTTGGTTAGTTGTTTGCTTGCTTTGCTTACTTGTTGTCCTTTCACTTACTATGTGTGCTTCACTTTGTTTTGTTTGATTAATACCATGCTATTTTTGGGTTTTGTCAATAAGTGCTGCCCTCTACTGAGTTCTGGCTTTTGAATGAGTATGTGCTTGAGATTGAAAGAGTCTTGTAACACTGCAACACTTGGCCAGTCCTGTGTCCGTCTTCTCTGTGCTTGGTTATAACCTTCGACCGATGAAGTCTTGACGAAAAATAAAAGTCGTTTGCAAGGGAAGATTGGGTCCAACCATGAACTTGTGTCCACACTGGGAAACCCCATGCCTGTACTTAGGCTTTTGCTATGTGTGTTCAAGCTCATCCAACTAGTAGAAACGAAGAAGGGGAAAATCTAAATGAGCATATCTATGTCAAAGGTCTTACATGCTTATTTGAGGGAACAACCTCTTCTACTCTCAATAAGTCAAGATCCCTCTTCTGCCCCAAAATTAACTAAGTGCCTATGCACAGTCCTCTTTAAAAAAAATACAAAGGCAAAAGAAGAGAAAGGCTTCTTGTGCAAAGAGGTGAAGCATGCAACTCCACCAAGGTACTAACCAGGCTCACTGGTAGTGGATAAATGCATGTGTTCCTATGTGACTTCTCCGGGGTACTGTCCAGGCCTGTTGGCAGCGGAGCAACACCAGAGATGAAAACTTATAATCTGAAAATTTTTAACTCGCGAGCCAAACTACCCTTCTCGATTTCGAAACACTCTGATCAAGCTGAAATTAGTTGTTGTGTTTGACTGAGTTGGTGAAAGGTGAACCATGTATGTCCATGGGATAAGTGGGGAAGCTGAAGTAACCCGCACAATGATTCAATAATCCCTGAAATACCAAGGCCCTCTGCTATCAATGAACCAAACAAAGACGCTAGAATTCAACCAGTGTGTCACCAAGTGTTGTAGCGGCCGCAACACCCTCCAAAATTTTGGCCTGCATCTAATTTGGAAGCCTTCCTTGGGTTTTTTCTTGATGTTTGGAAGCACTTGGGCTTATCCCGTGAAATCATGTTGAGTCTTTGCACCCTCCTCACTTGATCATTCAATGAACAACTTTTTTCATGTTGGTCACAATGTCACGCTTGCACCCATGTTCTGTTCATGCACAAGGTCCCACTTCATGTGTACAAGTTTTATTCGATATGTAAACATCTGTCGCACTCACACACGAAGTTGTATGCACTGTCATGCAAGCATCGTTGTGGTTGTTCAACGACCTATCAGAAGTGTCGTTCTTGTCACTCACACCGTCAATTAGTCACATTGAGTATACGTTGTCTTGATGGTTTGAGGCATCTTGTTGTCGAGTCATGTTGAGTGTGTGTTTGCAAAGTCGCATATGCACAAGTTCACTCGCTCACACACTTAGCCATTTTGCTAAAGTTCTGACAACTGGATCACCCTCCAACAATCGCACCCTCGCTAAGCTACATTGCATAGTTTCAACCCTCAGTGAACATGTATTGTTGCCTAGAATTGCGCAGAACTTGAGGCTGTCTCCCAGGTAGCCTACACTACACAATCCTGGAATCGAACTGACCGACTATCATCCAAAACAACGCAAAAGTTTCTCAGCAAGCCATCTCAATCTTCGTTACCCGCAAGTGAATACACCAACCCTCCAGCTGGTCAACCGGAGAGTTTGACCGGGCAGTGACCTCGGGACACAATCACCCAAAAAATTGCACAAAAGCTACACAACATGCCTGTTCTATTGACTGAAGAAATTGCATAGACATGCCGGATAGACACCCTATGTCCTTCATTATCTCTCTCAAAAAATTTCTCAGTTTTTCCAGCTAGTCACCTAGACAACCGACCTGCTGCTCGCCCAGAAAAATGCATAGTTTTTATGAGCAGTCACCCAGCTACCCAGCATCCAGCTCATCTCAGAAATTGCACAGGGATGTTCAGCAGGCCAACCTCCCAACAATTGCACAGTTTTTTCTAGAAGCACTCCTGCAGCCCGCTGCCATCTCCCTGAAAAAATTATCATTTTTTCCCAGCAAGCCTCCTGCAACCCACTGCCAGCTCCCTGGAGGAATTGCGCAGTGTTTACTGCCAACCCCCTCCGCTGCCTGCACTATTTCCCTCAAAAAATTGTGCAGATTTATTGCCAGCTGAGCCAGATCCCGCAGACAATCACTACTGATCCAGATTGTCCATCTTAGTCTCCCAGTGGCTTTTGCGCAATTTTCATTGGTAGTGCCTGAAGCCCGCATCGTGGCTTGAGATCTGCCTTGCTAAGTTTCAAGAGCCTTGTCCTCTCTCCTGGTCACCTGCATCCGAAGGAGAAAGATAATGCATCATGGTAGACTAGGATATTTATGGATTTGATGTCGTCTCGTCATGAGTGATTGCAGATACAGGTACATGGATGAGTCATGACACGACGATGAACGAGATGAGTATGGAGAGCACATGTGAGGAGATTTGTTCACGAATGAACGAACGAAGAATGCATGCGAGGATATTTTTTCGTGAATGGACAAAGCATGCGAGGAGATTTTTTCACGAATAGACAATTCATGCGAGGAGATATTTTTGCGAACGGAAAATACATGCGAGGATATTTTTTCGCTAACGGACGAACATGTGAAGCATGCCAAAGTACAAGCGAAGGATCGAAGTACACATGTAAAATCAAGCGAACACCAAGAACATCGAAGACTTCACACACCTTGCCATGAAGAGGTGAAGCTATGATACACCAAGAGAACATCCATTACTCAGCGACACTATAGCTCGACATGGACACCACTAACAACATGAACATACCAACACTATCATGTCGAGTTGTGTCATGAGTTATGTTGTCCACACCACTACTGTGGGCCACACTGTTGTAAATCAATTTAATGTAACATGGAAGTCCAAGAGACCCACATGTAATATGAAGAGTCATGTAAAGTTGAAAAGTCATGAAAGACAAAATGTAACAAGGGCCAGTTTTACCCTTGGCTATAAATACCCCTAATTTTACGAGGTTAGTGATGTACGATGTATTGATGTGTCTTGGAACTTTGGCTTAATTCATAAGCCTGATAACATGCCAACATGTTTTCACACATGTATTGTAACTATTTGTAGGACTAACTTGGAACACTTGTAATGCATGTTGCTTTAACCTGTGTTAAAGCAATTGAACTATTTCAATTGCTCTAATACATATGTTTATGAAAATGTGTTGTATAAGTTGTTAACGTTGTCGCACTTGTGTGGGCTGCCTCGTCGGACACTAGACAAAAAATTTCCCATAAACTTGTTATAATGGTTGTCGCACTTGCGCGGATTGCTCAGCTGGGTGTTGTACATGCTATTCCTTCATTGTGTGTTTGTGACTGCCGCATCCATGTGGAATACTCTGTTGGAAGCTGCGCATGTCCTGTTGTGTTGTGTGTCTCTGATAGAGTTGGGACTCTTCCCTTTCAACTAGAGACTCACTTCCACCCTCTCCCTCCGCTATGAAAGAACCTTGACACAAGTAACACTAGCACTCACCAAGCACACAAACCTCACTGTTCAAAGATAAAGCAGACCACTCTCACGTGATGACAAGAAAGAGCTAAGGCATATCTTTAAGATAATGGAAACTGGGCCATCATACTAGATGGGACTCCTACACCAAATGGTGTGAGGTCTAGTTGGGACTTCATATTGGGGAGATCCCCTGAATGTTGGCGGGTCTAGCACTGTCAACAGAGTCTTAGACCATGACAGAGAGATAGAAAATCATGTTGACTTAGAAGGTTCCAATACTTATCAAGACCCTTTGAAGGATGAAAATGAAGCACATCTCAGATCAAACATGAATAGTTGAAGGCATAGAAACAAAGAGAATAACTTGGCACCGATACATTACAATGAAGTCTCGTATCACAGTAACCAAATTATAGTTTCACAATGTGAACACAAGAGTGTTATTTTTTCTATGTATTTTCGCTACATTATTGGTGGAATTTAATTATGTAATTTTGAAAATTGGAAAATGTAAAATGTGTGGAATCCCAAGGGTCACACATGGAATGTGAAAATTCACTAGGAAGTCCAAGAGTCATGTAGGAGATCAAAAGTCATATGGGAGCTCAAGAGTCATGACGGAGGTCAAGAGTCACATGGGAGGTGAAAGGTCACCCAATTTGTTATAAATAAACCCTCATAACTCAAGCAAAGGAATTTTATCCTTAGCCTTTCAAGCTTGGCATAGGAGAGAAGATCATTCTTTTGAGGAGAAAGTGGTGGCTTAATGTTCCACTATTGTGGCTAGTGATGCATCATTGTAATTGTGTATCTTAGAACTTTAAATTAATGTTTGGAAGCTCTCAGAACTGACCCACTTTCATGAATGTATTATGAATGTTGTAAGACTATTATTTCATGTTTGTGTTTCATATGTACTAAAGAAAATGAACTATTTCGTTTGATTTGGTATACATATTTGAATTGTGCATCCTTACTTGATTTCATGACTATCCTTACTTTGTGAACTCTTTCACAGGTTAATTTATGATTCTTTCTGTATACATGTGTGTGTCTTTATTAGGATAGTGCTATCACTTTTCTCATAAAGGCTCACTCTATCTTTTCCCGTTCGTGGAAGTACCTTATATACATTGCGATTGTGTGCTTTATAGGGCTAACTTAATTTGTTATCTCAAAGTATGTGTGCTACCTTATGTTTTAATTGTAGTAAAAAAAAATCTATAAGAATAAATGGAAACCGGGCCTTTGTTCCATATGGGGACAATGTAAGGTCTAATTCAGACTTCATACTGGGGATAACCCTTACTGTT